>JAVJIF010015151.1:0-130982 GCA_038442645.1 Agave tequilana
AAATCGTTCGCCATATCGTTTGCAGCAAAAAACGATCGATATTTGAAATATCGGCCGATAAATCGCCCGATATCGGGCAATAAATCGCCCGAGATATTGCCCGATATGAAATAACTTATTTATTACACGGCTGCGTGCAAATGTACATTATTTTTTATCGTCTTTGCATACATATTACATCATTTTTATTTGGTAGATGATATCAATGTCACTAAACCAACTTTTAGTTATCAATTTCATTAAATATACTGTCCAATATGAACGCCCGATATGCGCGCATATCCCCTATCCGATATCTGATATGAAAACCCCTCATCCAATACGATCATGATATCTGATATTTAGAACCTTGCTTGAAAATAGAATTTTGTTACTAATTAATAAGTTGATATAATTAATGACGAATGTGTTTGCATATAGCCAATGCTATCTCCCTAGATTACATTTTTCAGGGGCCAAATTGCTTCTTCAACCACCTAAAACCAGCTAGATTTGCTAAGCTCAGCAAACCTGCTTAAACCTGTTTTTGAACCCGCCCCCTTCAGCACCCTTTGTGGTCTTTATTGCTGGTCTAGCAAGTAGGATGCTGCCTGGGCACCCACCTAGGGCTGGTTAGCCTCGTTAGCCACGTAGACCCCTCGGTAAGGTGCCTGTTTTGTTAACAGTTGTCTTCCTATCAGTAAAAATTGCAGAGAAGCACAAAGAATATAAATAAGAGATGGAATGATAGATTGACAAAACATAAGGCCGTCTTATTTTACCAAGTGAGCAGTATGTGCACTGACATTTCCCCCCTCATGATCACTGCAATTATGAGAATCAAAATGTCACAAATAATTAAATATAGTTAAATTTATTGATAAATAATTGGAGAAGAACAGAGGAAATTAAATTCTGCAAAGGGGTAATGACCTGTGAATGGTAACATAGAGCCTCATCAACTCTAGCATTTTGGGATCATCAAATCCAAGCATATGAGAAAAATTTGCACCATAATCTAGAGAATTGTCAGCAGGTACAATTTGACTATTCTTATAAATCCTGCAAATACATCTTAAGAAATCCATTAAAATATGAACTATTGCCACAACAATAAATCTGAAAAAACATTGACTAAACTATCCAAAGCAAAAACTATACTCACTATAAAGGAAAGATAAGTACTTTCAAAGATACTCTAGAGCTTAGCTATGTCAAGAATGAAAAATGAAGTCACAAGGTTTATCACTACCAAGCATGCCTTGAACTGAAAGAAAACAAGCATATTTGTCAGTATTGATGCATGCCTTGAACAAGACAAGTATCACATACATAAATGAAGGCAGAGTCATACATGCAGCCAATTGAAGAAGAAGAATCAAATAATGAGGTTGAAGTACTCTGAATATCAATTTGTTTGATCAAGAGATAAAGTTTGTAGCGATGGTCAAATGGTGTGAAAGTGAAGGATATAAGCTATGATTAGAAGAGAAGAAACTTTATGTATATGATTAAATTCTGGTTCACATAACTTGGCATCTAAAGAGCTACTTTTTAGAAGCTTCAGCAGACAATCTGTGCACAGAATTCTTTGCCCACAACTACTACCTCCGATAAACATAAGATGCCACCACTGGAAGTCGAGCAATCAAGTTCAGAGAATCCTCATATGTAGGCTCCCAATACCTATGAAATATAAAAGGATAACAATTTATGTAATCTTACAGTATATATGGGTTATCAAAATAAGTTGACAAACAAAACAGAACTTACTTCGCTTTCGAGATACCGCTATCATATGCCTTCTGGAATTCACTTTGAACCTAAAATTAGATAGCAAGTATAAACATCCTTTGGGGTGTATCATATATAAGAGAAAATAAAATAAAATAAATAAATAAAGAGTCCTGATGGTGCCAAGTTCTTAATAGAAGCCTTTAACTGGTTATGATCAAATCATGAATTTTTTTTTTTTTTTTTTTTTTTTTGGTTTCACTTGTTTGGTTTATGGCATATGATCCAAGCATTTATTCAAAAGTCTGAAATCTCTCATTTGAAATCCAAAACAGAAAGAAAAAAAAAATCAAAAATATCAGAATGTCCTCATACAAGCAAAAACAAAGAAAATCAACACAAACATAACGATCCAGTGACAACTCTCACATAATTCCTCCCTGGTTAAAGGTTAAATTACGAGTAAGAAAAAAAAAAGAAACAGTAACCTTGAACTGATATAGAGTGTAATTACTGAGAGATGGCTAGGCTTTGCCATTGAGGAATTGCAATAAGAATTAAGGGTGTTATATGATGACGCATTGACAGCAAGGATTGAGGGCTTGTGACCAATTAGGTTTTCAACCCTGATCTATGGTTCTTGGTGCCACAACAAACCCCTTCCCTTAGCTATAATTATACATGAGGTACACAATAGAAAACACAAAGATAACAAATTGGAAGATAAAAATACCCAGAAACTTTTTGAAGGTTTATGTTCCCCGGTTCAAATTATAAAGAAAATTAAAACTATAGAAATCACACAGAGCACATGAAGTCTAAACTCGCGTCCTTACCTCAGATTGCCAATGACCCAAATTATCAAAATAAGACTATGTAAGGGGCCCTTCTTTTCTAAAGAATTCCCTAAGTCTCGAAAGTGGCTCCTCTTTGGACCCTTAAGATCTTTGTTTAGGTTGGAAGAGAATATTGGATGAGGTTAAATGGAATTCGGCAAATCCTATGTGGATTCTACGTGGCACGTGCAGCAGCGGGGCTACTTCAGCATTTGTATTCGAAGAGAAAAGGCTCTAAAGAAGCATAAAAAGTAGAGGAGATTTTTTTCTATATATCTTAGTTAAAACTAACTTTTTAGTGAGAATCATAATATCTAGTATTGGGTTATATTTCAACATGTGGAAGAGTCCCCTAAATAGCAAGCAAACACCTATAATGTTCAACGAAGTACCCGAAGACCCTTCAAGCACTTCAGACTTTGTAGAAGAGACTTATGATGCTTCAGACTCTTCCAAACAAACAAACAAACAGCCAGCTCCTAAGTGAATCCTCTCGCTATATTGAAAAATCACTTTACTGTCACTGTTTGTAATGTGCTACAAATTTGAAGTTTGACTAACCTCCTATGAAAAAATGTGAATTATATATTTATCATTGTCCTGCTAGTTGGATTCATTCCCCCTCTCCAAGATATCCTCAACCACTTAGATAAGAATTGACTATGATGTATATAGAGGCTTCATTGCAAAGGCATGCTTTAATGGCCACAAATATAAAGGGAAAAAAGAACAGAGAAGTCAATGGATACTATGGAATGAGACCCTAGGTACACCGGCATAGTGATCCTCTTTCCATCTATTTAATGAAAGCTGATCAAGCAGCACGAAAATATGAGAAGCATTGACACTCTAAAATGGCAGCCAGGTTTATATCTACTACATAATAATATACAAGCAAACACCTATAATGTTTGGGTTATATTTCAACATGTGGAAGAGTCCCCTAAATAGCAAGCAAACACCTATAATGTTCAACGAAGTACCCGAAGACCCTTCAAGCACTTCAGACTTTGTAGAAGAGACTTATGATGCTTCAGACTCTTCCAAACAAACAAACAACAGCCAGCTCCTAAGTGAATCCTCTCGCTATATTGAAAAATCACTTTACTGTCACTGTTTGTAATGTGCTACAAATTTGAAGTTTGACTAACCTCCTATGATAAAATGTGAATTATATATTTATCATTGTCCTGCTAGTTGGATTCATTCCCCTCTCCAAGATATCCTCAACCACTTAGATAAGAATTGACTATGATGTATATAGAGGCTTCATTGCAAAGGCATGCTTTAATGGCCACAAATATAAAGGGAAAAAAAGAACAGAGAAGTCAATGGATACTATGGAATGAGACCCTAGGTACACCGGCATAGTGATCCTCTTTCCATCTATTTAATGCAAGCTGATCAAGCAGCACGAAAATATGAGAAGCATTGACACTCTAAAATGGCAGCCAGGTTTATATCTACTACATAATAATATACATCATATGCACTATACACAGTAGGGTGGCTAAATGAATCCTTCTTTCCATTTAACTCTATTAAAATAACAAAGAAGTCCTGAACAACCAAAATATCATTTATACATACAGCATAGAAACAACTAATGCAGGGATCTAGGCTTTCCCAATGGCCAAAAGCGAACAAAAATGTTGATGTGGACAGACATGCCTGCTCGGTGTCATAGACAACCATCTAGATTATACTGCAAGAGAACCGTATGGAATCACATGTCAATGTACCTGTGACAACAGTATCAACTGAATATCTAATTGGAGATTAATCATTACCTGAAGTGCCATGATTCCTGTGGTAAATTGTGTCATTGGGTGAGCATTTAGAGGAAGAGCATCGATTGCTTTATAAACATAGCCTGCAGTTAACTTCCAACAGTTAATAAACTGCTTCCCAGTTTTAGAAGGACAAGAAATTAGTGCAGTAAATAGGGAGGATTCAAGTAAAAATCAACAATTTGTGCTGCCAAAAATGTTTTAGGACAAGATAAACTCAACAATATTTGATGGGGCAAAAAAAAAAGACTGTTTTAGGACAAACTTTACATTTCTATTCTACATCCAAAATAGAAAGACTAGAACCTATGTAGCACGGATACGGACATGGGTGTCAGACACGACACGGACACAGGACACGTCAAAATCCAAAAAAAAATTACGGGGACACGGCAATCAATATTTTATTATTATTATTATATAGATAAATTTCCTCCTCATGTTCTTAATTTTTCGATTTTCTCTCATACTTTCAAAGAGGTGCATTGTTTTTATTTTTTCAACGGTACTTTCAGAAGTAAATATTTCTACACAACCCTATCTATGTGAGTAGAATAATGAATAATCAATTTGTCAAAAATAATCAAACAAGAATAATATAATTTTATTAAAAGTAAGATGGAAAACAAAATAAAATCTAAATAATTTACATCTATAGCTCCTATAAAGTAACAAACAAAACAAAAAAATCTAACTAATACCTCACCTACTTCGTGATGAGTGTAAATTCTACTAACATATTTGTTTATGTCAGAACGATATTTTTTCATATTTATTTAAGCGACCTGTAACTTTTAGATATCTAATACATGATTTTAAATTTTATTTAATGCCGACAAGGCGTAGGACACAGTGCCAACAAGTGATTTTATGGTTGTTTAAAATCAGACACAGCATCGGAGTGTCCGATACGTGTCGGGCAAGTGTCGGTGTCTGACACGTGTCCGACACAGACACAACACTCACTTTGAAGGGTCCGTACTTCATAGACTAGAACAATCCAGGTTATCATAAATTCCAAAGAAAACTCAATGTCTGCAGCTTTATTATGATGAAAGAATATATTAATGTGGAGAATTAATGATTGACAAGAATATTTAAGGCCTGTTTGATTGCACAGAATCGGAATTCCATGTGGACAAAATTCATGAAATTGTGAATCATGAATTTGCAATAAAAATTTGTATTTATTTGATTTCATATATTGAATGTTAAGATTAATAGATTCAATCCCGGCTCTTTTGTTGGATGCATTAATAGAAATTCCCGGATGTACCTAATACTGAATGTTAAAATTAGTAGATTCAATCCCTGCTCTTTTGTTAGAGTATTAGAAATTTCTGGATGTAACTAATGTTGAAGCAAATGTATGTGCGCATACGCGTGCGCGCGCGCACATTAGATGTGGGTGTGAACTAGATTATGTGGTAGTTCCAATATAACACATGAAGTTACCATCCTTTCCAGTTTGAACAACTGAAACTCGCTCACTTTAAGAGTGAATTCCAATCCACCAGATTATAACAGAAAAGCAGTGATTGGATTTCCACAGAATTGGATGTAGAAAAATTCTAGTGCATTTCAGCATGGATATTCAAAAAGTCTTGGTATAGATGTCAGCAACATATTGGGCTTGTACTATTCTGGGTTCAAAAACATGTCATTGCTACAATAGCCATATCTTAGAAATCTCTGGATTGCCTAAGAAAATTAAACATCATACTCCTGAGTAATAGGCTAGCAGGCTAGTACTGGGCTGGAGTAAAAGTAGTCAGCATAATCATCACAACCACAAAACAAAACCAATTAACTTTATCCACCTTACCTAATCTAGCAGATGGGGGTAAAGTAAGAAAACATGAAACCCAAAGGTTGCAAAGCATTTCCTTTCAATTCGATTTATTTTTATTTTTATTTTCACCTTTTTGGCCGACCATCCAAATTCAATTCTTGTAAATAGGGTTATAAAGTTAATCAATAAGATTATATAATTCTAATTTGAAACTAGAAAACAAGCGTGTGACATAATTAAACATGCTTAAGCAGTGGCTGATTATAATTTATCAAAACACTTCATTTTCAAGTTAAATGCAGATGTGTATGCTGAAATACATATAGCATGGAGAATCATGCCAACCAACAATTTTTTTCCCCTCCAAAATGAAAAAATAGAACGAAAGAAAGAAAGAAAAATGTGCATGTGATCCGTGAACTACTGCAAAAAGCTGATCAATTAAAAACCTGGAACAGTTGAACGACTTTGCAATTCCTTGGACAGTGCATTGGCTTGCTCTTTGCTTGGAACCTAATATAGGGGGAAAAAGTATTTTAATAATAAATAATGTCATGCATTAAAGAGCCTACCCACATACTTGGGACAAATGGCTTAGTTGTTGTTGTTGTTGTATGCATTAAAGAGGCTTCCACCATAAATGTAAATAATCAAATGTAAAACAGTAAATGCAATTTACATATACTTAAATTAGCTACTAGCCAAATACTACATGTCCATAGCATAAAAGAGTACATCTAACCAAACATGTGATTTGGTAAACTAAAACTTGTAAGCCAAGATATATAATTGAGAAATAAAAAGTAATTGCACCTTTCTCTAGGGAAACAAGCAAGTCAAACTGCACAAAGATGTTAGCCATTTCATTGCATATGGACTCCAAATCATACCAAATAGAACAAAAACAAATTCATGAACCCAAGTCAAATTTAACTGCCAGATACCACTTGTCTCGTGGCTTCTTAGTGAAAAAAATTAGGTTCACAAACAGATAACTAATTCCTGATGCAAACCTGAACTATGGACAGAGGCATCTCTCACAATAAAGACGACAAACAAAAACAACTATAACAAAAACGAGGGCCACAATTCCCTAGATGCCAAGTTGTGTCCATACAAATTAGACACAGCATGTGTCACGACTCACGTGTCAACACTTTGTTTTCAGATTTGGGTTAACAAAATAGAAAATTTTTGAAGAGATGAAAGAGAGAACTTGGAGAAAAACAAACAAAAAGGGAAAGAAGGAAAAAGGTAACATTTCATTGACTTAATTACTGTAGTTTCCCTTGTAAATGATATAAGCCATCAATAGCTATTGCCTTGACCCTTTTTGTCAAAAACCTACTACCACATGTTACATAGGTAAACTATCAATGGAAAGGTGGTCGTTATTTATTGCTCCTTTGACATGACCAAGGCAAGATTACAAAAGTAGCCCTGATATAACAGATATATTTTCCTTTGTAATAACCATATTATGATCAATATACAAAGAATGTATCATCATTAAGTTAATTATTATTTTCACTTTTAGCTGCTGGTACCATCACTTTTACTAAACATATGTTTATGCCAAGGTTCTAAATATCGAATATCTGGAACGTATCAGATGGGGGATTCATATCGGATATCGGATATCAGGGGAGATATTGGAGATACGCGCGCATATCGGGCGTTCATATCGGACACTATATATAATGAAATATTGATAACCAAAAATTGATGTAGTGTCAGATATCATCTTGCAAATAAAAATGATGTAATTAACATGTCTCTCTATACGTGAGCAAGGGGATCTCGTGGCACTCGGGAGGAGATCGTCGAGCTCAGGGAATGAAAGGGAGGCAAGTGTCATCGCACCGTCAATTAACGGAGGAGAAAAAATTAGGGCTCAATTTTTATCGAGCCCTAACGATGCAAACACCACTTATATGGGCGGGTGATGGATTGGTTTAGGTTCAGATGGTTCACAAAAAAAAACCCAATTAAAAGAAATTCATATCGGCCTTCAAATATCAGCCATTTTTTGCTGCAAACGATATGGGCGAACAATTTTCTCATATCGTATCGGCTGTAGGTAAAAAAAATGAGATATCGGCCGATATCTCGGCTAACTCGGCGATATTTAAAATAGTGGTTTATGCAAACCTACGCATATACACAATAACTGTGTTGTTGTATTCATATCCGCTGGGTCTGAGCAACTCCATTTCCATGTTTACTTGTCTTTGTGTTGCTCAAATCACATATAAAAAGGATAAAACCTTTATCACAAATATGTGAAGTTGTTACATGGATCCCTGTCCTCCACAGGCAGAATAAGGGCTACCTCCTCTGCTAAATAATTGTAACCATCAAGAAATTTTTATCATTTTCAACTCGACATACATTTTGGGTGCAGATTCAAATCAACAAAATACTAAAATACCTATTCCAGTCTTTCATAGTTGTTACGACTTAATACTAGAATATTGTCTTTTGCATAAAGTGGGAAGGTCTACCTGCTAAATATATAAAACCAATACAATAGCACACCATGAGAATTTAACATGTAATGAATTAGAAGACATGAAGCTTGGGCACCCAATTTGCATGGCAGTTTTGTGTTGGGCACACATATTGGACAACACTTTTATGCCGTGTCATTGTTTGTATAATGTATATACTATATTAGAATTTGCTGACATGTGTCATACCTTGTTGGTGTGTCCTTGCCATTGTCCATCCTTAGATTAGAGCTAAGAAGCATGGACACGAACACATGACATCAACATGGTGACATAGAAATCCTAAAAAGTAGGATATGGGAGCAAAGCGACATGACTTTGCGTGTATACATCTTTCTATAGCTTATACACATCAAAAGGCCCATATATGATTGGGTGTTTAAAATTATATTAGAAGTAGAAAGGGAAAAAACTGTTGGCCCAAAGGCCCATCACTCTAGTTTTGATGATGATCAACTCATGTAGTTATTGTACTAATGATCTTGTGTTTATTTAGTCTCAGATTTGTGATCAAGATCTTAGTAGGTGTGTAGGTTCAACAAAGGATTTAAAGTCAAGTTTTGGAGCTAGCACGGTTTGATTCAAGAGTTTATGCATCAAGACCACATCAAGTACTCAAGAGGAGTCTAGCTTTTTGGATCTACTTTGAACTAAGTCAAGAAGATGTGAAGACTTCAAGTGAAGACCTTCAAGATCAAGACTTGAGTCTAGGTTTATTTTTGTTAAGATTTTGTTTTAGATTAAAATGCAAAGGATAGAATAGTTGGTGGATTGCTCAAGTATACCATATACACACACACTCTTGATTTAGATGAGTTTTCATAAAAGGATTTTCATTTTGGAAAAATACCGGTTTGATTTTTGGAATTCAAAGTATACATGTCTTTGACCAAACTTATTTTAGAGTTTAATATCAAAAACATAGATATTTCATCATTTATGTGTAGTGGATCATATCCATACACACCATGCTTTAAAAGTATTTAAAATATCTTATTTTTGTATTTGGAGAAGTTTTAGAAAAATCTATTTTGGAAAAATACGGTTTTTGTTTTTAGCCAAAATTTCTAAGTTACAAAATAGTTCAAAATATTTGTAACATATCTTGATTTTACTCAAACATGTTTGTATATCAAAGTATAATACTGAAACTATTTTTGTGGATTTTTAGAGATTTTACGGGACTTAATTAAAATAAAATTTTCAAGTTTTAAATCCTGTAAATGGCCTGCCAGGCTCTGGCGGTCGACCGACCGGTCGACCGGACCAGGAGCCGATCGACCGACGTGCACAAACATGCACAGGATGGGCCGGTCGACCACACGGTTGACCGCCAGAGAGTGCCTGCTCTCTGGAAATGGCCCCGGTCGACCGGGCCGGTCGACCGGCAGAGAGCTCAGCTCTCTGTATCCATGCCACGGTCGACCGGCCGATCGACCGCTGGCACAACGGTCAGAATTCTGACCGTTGGCCGGTCGACCGGGCAGTCGACCGACAGGTCATCCTGGCTCCTAACGGCTAGTTTTTGGAGCCTATTTAAAGGGGGCTTTGTGGGACTGTTTTCAACAAGTTTTCAAGTGATTTTTGGAGCTAGTTTTTCTTACTCTTTTTAAGAGGTTTTTCCACTTGTTTAAGAGCCAAATACTTCCATTCAAAAGGAGAGTTTATCAAGAGTTTTTCAAAAGTGATTTCTTGTGTTTTCCTCCACCAATTCAATCTTAATTTTCTCACACACATACTTGAGCTATCCATTGCTACACCTATCCTATAGGATCTTTGTTGTGAGAGGATTTGAGGTGATCAAGTGTTTAGATCACCAAAGACTTCATCTTTGCTTTGAGGAGGCAGACGTGTGTGTTCGCATTATTTCGGGTTCTAGTGGGAACTCGGTGTTTGAGGTGCGGCCTCGGTGAGCTAATGGGCTTGCGGTGTGTTCTTGCGGGAACAAGTGAAGGGACTAGAGAGTCCACGGAGTTCAAGTGTGAACTCACCTTGTAGGTGTTACGGCACCGAGTAATCTGGTGGGATCAGTTTATAGTGGAAATCCTTCATAGTGTTGAAAGCGGGGACGTAGAGCAAGTATGCTCGAACCTCGAAATAAATCTTCCGTGTTTGCGATTACTCTCTCTATCTCTTACTTGTCTTTATATCTTGCATGCTAATATTGTCGTTATCTTTATATGCTTGATATATTGTGTGCTTAATTGTTATATGCTTGGGGATTGTTTGCTAACACTTGTATTCAACCAAGAGAGCCAACGCGGCACCTTAACTCTTATTTAGAGGAATCTTGAGGAGTTAGTCCAGAGCCCTTCAAGGGGAATCCGGCTACACTCTTGTGTTATACTTGGTTTTAGTTTAAGAAATTTTAGTTTGCATTAAATAAGTTTTAATTCCGCATTAATTGACCATTAGATTAGCTAGTCACCTATTCACCCTCCCCCCCCCCCAGGTGATTACAAAAACATGGTATTAATTATTCAAATTTATAGCTTCTACGCAAGTAACTAAATAATATGAAAAAAAATTGAAAGTCCAACCCAATTCCTGACCTAATATATGTTTGTGAAGTCCCACATGTCTGTGATGTGTTTAAGCTTTGTTGACATAGTAATACTATATATCAAAAGACCCTTTATTTGTCTGTTTAAGGGACAGATAACTCCATAAAGTCTGAGATGCTACCCTTAGAATTTTTACACGCAATGTTTTGATTTCTTAAAATCTGACAGAACTCCATAGTGTTTGATACATATCTGGAAAGCGCCATGCAAGTGTAAGTGCCCAACAAGCGTCAGAGACACGGGACTCACTTTGAAGTGTTCATACTTCATAGGATTAGATCAAGCAATCTTTTTGTTATAGTTACCAACAAAAAATTTTGTCTATTAAACCTTCCTTTAGTAACCCGGCTTCGGGATTAAATCAATTACTACTCATATAACTACCAAGACAAACATTTGTTTGTTAAACTGTGTCTTAGTAATCTGGCTTCACATAATACAACATCAGCAACCTTCTCTTCCAACTTTAGGCAGTATCTAAAATGAATATTATGCATAGAGTACTCTCCAATTCAGAAGCAAAAATAATGACAACCATTTGGGAAAAACATCAAAAAAAAAAAAAAAATAATCATGATACTGTTATATTACAAACAAGTCAGCTCATTACCTTTCCAGTCAAAAGAAGCCACAGAAGGCCCTCAGGCAATGGCTCCTCCCCAGAGCTTGCTGCAGGTAATACTTTCTGACATTCCGGAATAGAAAGCCCCCTAAAACGAATACCCTGTAAAGTACAAAAGCAGTGTTATCTACTTAACGATTGGTCTGGATCAGAAGTACTAAAGGAAGCACACTAAAATTCTGATGTAATATCAGATTATGACTCATTGTGGCAATAATACAAATACAAGAAGTAGAGCGTGAATGCATGAATGAGCAACACTTAGCAATCAACAAATGGACTAACCTCATCCGGATCGAGTAATGATGTTTCCCACAGCAATCCAATCATTCCTCTCATTCCACCAATTACCTATCAAGATGCAATTTTGGATTCAGTTAATAGTATATGTAACATGGTTTCAAATATCGGCAATTCTGGTATATATCGGTAATAATGTATTGGGTTTTGAGGTACCCGATATGATATTAACCCTATAATATCACCCGATATTTGGGCTGATATTGCCTATATCACCGATATTAGCGATATTCATAACAAAATTCATTGGCCGATACCAATACCGAGATTTTAAACCATGATCTATAATATAAATGTTTATGCCACCTATGAGTTCAACTGTTTATAGAGTAACAACCACACATAGATACAAATTTGACAAATCCAGAACATGTAAATATGAATACCATATCAACGGTAATGTTTCCAAGTTGAACTTTTCCATGTTCTGATTTCAATTTCTTCAAGCGCTCCTGTAACACAAAATATAATTAACTCAGTGAGGCTCCAGAAATGAGCAATCACGGAAACTAGGGGAGAAAGAGACTCTAAATTTCATAGTATTATTGTATGGAGAATCCAATCACAGGACATCCGTGCATAATTATAGAGCATTAGCAACCACATACAATCAATGTTGCACAGATGCAGATCAGCAATTTGTTATGAATGAATAAAATCAATAGATGCATCATTCATGTGAATGAGTTTCCATGAATAAGTTTCTCAACAAACATAGAGAAGAAAGGGTGCAACAATTACAATAATATAGTCAATTATTTAACAAGTGCAAGACAACAATGAAATATAGCATAACTCGGTGTCTTTGGATGTTTTCATAGGAAAATCAGATTCTTTTTTTGGGATATTCATAGATTTGAAAGTTCAAAGATTTTAAAGAATTTTGATATATGCTGACTGTTTGGTTTTAGAAGGTACGGAGTACTACCATTCACGTGCAGTAAAGAGATATCACTAACTTGGGAATTTCTAGATATTAAATATCATGATTTGGAAGATGTTCACATTTTCTTATCTTTCCCAACGCACACCAAAATAAAAATCCAAAATCACATTTATTTGTGATCTGGGACGGAGCCAAGGGGGCGGGAGGCGCCAAAAAAACATATGGCCTGTTTGACTTGTGCCTCCCAGCTCACTGGCCCGCTGCTCTCAGGTCTCTCTCTTTCTCTCCCCCAGACTGGGTGTAGTCTCTCTCCCCCAGGCTGAGCCCCATCTCTCCCCCCCCCCCCCCCAGACTGGGTATAGTCTCTCTCCCCCCAGGCTGAGCCCCATCTCTCTCTCTCCCCCCCCCCAACCGGTCCCCTCCCTTGTCCTCTTCCTCCTCCATCTTCTACGGTTTGGAATCAAATAATCAAAGAGCATCAGCATTCAACCCACGAATCGACCCAACGGCAAGCACCACACCTCGAGGCCCTCGAGCAATCGCGTGTTCTTCTTGTCCGTCATGCTTCTCCTCAGATTCGCCTTCGTCGCCGACTTGTGGGCTTCGACGTCGTCCAAGTCCTTCTCTAAGGCCTTGAATCTCTTCGTCAACAGGGCCATCGTTGTCTGCTCGCACGCGCCCCACTCTACCCATGAATCGATCCTGCGACAAGCACCCCAGCTCGAGCAAGCGCGTGTTCTTGTCCATCGTGCTTCTCCTCAGACTCGCCTTCGTTGCCAATTTCTTGTGGGCTTCGACCTCGTCCAAGTCCTTCTCTAAAGCCTTGGATCTCTCCGTCAACAGAGGGCCATCGGCGTGTGCTTGCCCGCGCCCAAGCTCACCCCCAACCCCAAGAAGGTGATCTTCCTCTACCCTGGTTGTAATCCTGGTAGTGCCCCAATTGAGATTAGCCTTTTTCTGCATACACTAGTTTCGTATAACAAAATTGTGTTTATTTTGGGAATGGTGTTTAATAATGCCTGGAAAAAAGAGAAAGACGGTGGAAAACTTGAAATATTGCTTCTTCAAAGATGGTTTTGCCATTGATGTTATTAGATACACATTAGTTTCTAATAAGACCTGAAATTACACCTGAGTATGCTATCAAATTAGTATTTTCACCATCAAATTAGTATTTGCTCTATTTATAGGGTGATATGAATAATAATTAGTTATGTGAAACTGAATGCGGTGATGTCAGAATTCAGTGATAGAGCTAAACTTTCAATGTTTCACAACAAGTTACGATCTTCAATAGGAATAATTTTAAAACTAATTATATAGCAAGATGATTTTAAATAAAATTTATTATACTCGCAATGTAGAAAATTCTAGTTGTCAGTAACCACATGCAATACTTAGTTATAAAGAATAATCCGACTTGCAATATTGAAGCAGTATAGCACAAGGACAACAAAATCACACGCTCACCAATATTTGTGGATAACAAAATATTCATGATAATATTCTAGAGATAAAATAAGCGGTGTAGTCAATAATAAACTGATATACTGAAAACAATAGTTACCTACCGAGAAGCCACATTCTCGAGTATCCATTATTATTTTGGCTTTGGTACTTTTGTTCCGATTTATTGAAAACTGAAACTGAAGTTGTATTTGTTTGTTGTTGCAGGCGATCTGATGTGATGTCGCTCGCCGTCCATGCACGCGAACGGGGAGAAAATTCTGCTGCTGTTGTAGGAGGCACGGCTGCTGTTGTTGGCGTGGAGAAAAGTGATTTGGGGGAGAGGGTACTTAAACAAGAGAAGGGACTTGTGGGGTGCTGCGTTTATGGCACGCACAGGATGAGTGGGGTTTCCTTGTTATAGCTTGTGGGTGAGGAGGTGGGAAATTGTGAAGGTTTTGTTCACACAAGAGGGGGTTGGAACTTAGGGGATGAATTAAATTTTGTTAATGTTGATCGTGGTAAGAGGTGGCAGCAATTTGTGGCTAGGTTGGGAGATGACTTCAGATATCTTTGTGAAAGGATGGGCTCACACAAAGAGATGGGTAGTGGAGCTTAACGGCAAGTGCTAGCGGTGGAGGGGAGTTGCAGCGTGCTGGTGGTTGATGGCGCATGGATGGGAGAGGCTGTGGATTGTGGTTTAGAGCTTTGGATGTTATTTTGTAATGGTGTAAATTTGCAGATATTTGGGACTTTGTGGATAAGATGTAAAACTTGTAATTGGAGAAAATTTGAGTAAGGGGATAAATGATAAAGAGGATAGAGTTTCACACTCTCCTATTTGAAAGGGAGTTTCACACTCCGATTTCAGGATTTAAATTTCAAACTGAAATATCCAATAATTTGTATTTATCAAAGTGCATTCCTTATTTATTTCGATCAAAGCCAATTAAATAGGCTTACAATAACTGGAGTTTTCTCACACAACTGATATGATACTAAAACACTGAAAATAAATAAGATAAATAATACTAAAAAATATAAACTCTCGCTGAAAACATAGCCCGGGCTAAATCTAAATAGATGCAGCTCGACGCCTCCTGCGCTGATACACGTGATCGAATCTCCTCTTCGTGCGCGTTGATGTCATGTCCTCATTATTCTCCCCAGGCGAGAGAGAACTCGACGAGTCACGTGTGAAGAAGCTCTCATAGCACTCCAACAGATTTGGATCAATCTGCTGCAACTCACTGTGATCCAGTCACGTTTCCTCAGCAGGTGACTTCCCTTTTCAGCATATCAGATACCGTCGAGTTCCACAATCTCTCATGGAGATAATTTCATCATCTTTTATTAATATTCTCTGTTGTATTAGGATTGATATCTAGGAGTAGGGAAAGTGGGGGTCCCTCAGAAAATGGTTCAAGGGTAGGCTCATCAACCAATGGGCTCCCGAGGTTAAAATTTGAACCCTTGTATTCTACTAAATCCTCAATATTGAAAGTAAGATTAATTTTAAAATCTTCAGGAAGATCAACAACATAAGCATTGTCATTAAGTTTCGTTAAGATTTTGAATGGTCCAGCACTACGAGCATGTAATTTTTTAACAGTCCCCGGAGGAAACTGTTCCGGACGAATGCGAACCATCACAAGGTCTCCAATATCAAATGTTTTAAATTTTTTCTAACATCAGCTCGTAACTTATAGTCAAAGTTGTTTTGTTTAATTTTATCACTGATGACTTTGTGTAACTCATGCGTATGCGTGGCAAAGGAGGATGCAGACTCATAGACTCTATAATGGTCAATCATGGGTATGAGATCAATGGGCTGCCTAAGTTTAAAATCATATACTATTTCATGTGGACTTTTACCTATTGTCCTATTAACTGATGAATTATATGCAAACTCGGCAATAGACAACTTTAGATCCGAACTTCCAATATATTCGCCAACAAGGGTACGCAGTAAATTTTCTAGACTTCTATTCACAACCTAGGTTTGGCCGTCAGTCTGAAGGTGAAAAGCAGTGGAGAACTTTAATTTTGTCCCTAACATGCGCCAAAGGGTCTGCCAGAAATAACTAGTGAACTTAACATCTTTGTCGGATACAATGGCCTTAGGCAAATCGTGCAATTTAACGACGCCATTAAAAAAGATTTTGGCCACTCTAAAGGCGTCTGAAGTACGAGAGCAAGGCAGGAAGTGGACCATTTTAGAAAAATGGTCCACGACAACTAGGACTGAATCATGCTTTCTAAGAGTTTTCAGGAGTCCTAGCACAATGTCCATACTAACATCCTGCCATGAGCAATTTGGGACCGGTAGTGGAGTGTACGAACCGGTGTTCTATTTCTATTGCTTTGCGAGTTGACAGGTGTGACACCTTCTAACATATTTGGCAACATCACGTTTCAACTCTGGCCAATAGAACCAATACTCAACGGCTTCTATGGTCTTCTCATTACCGAAATGCCTTGCTAGACCACCAGCATGCAATTTTCACATAAGAAATTCTCTAAGGGAGGTTCTTAGGATGCATAACTTCTGACCTAGAAAGAGATACCCAGTCATGCAGGGTATAACCATCTACTTCTTGTGTATATCCATCGATCAATATGGCGTATATGTCGCAAAAATTGGAACACGACTCCTATTCAACTTTTATCTTCTCAAAGTCGTTTACTACCATAGACATCTTGGTCAGAATGAAAAAATGACGTCTGAGAGCATCGACTTTGTTTTCTACTCCCGCTTTGTGGCGTAGAGTGAACGTGTAGTCTTGAAGGAACTCAATTCATCGCCCATGTCGCGCGTTCAGCGTCTTTTGAGAATAGATATACTTTAGGGTCTCATGATCAGAGAAGAGAACAAACTCATGTCACAAAAGGTAATGTCGCCAATAGCGAAGTGCCTGAATCACCGCATAGAATTCCTTATCGTAAGTGGAGTATCTTTGTCCGGCATCATTCAGTTTCTCACTGAAGTAAGCAACTAGATGACCTTCTTGAACGAGAATCCGCCTATTCTAATTCCTGATGCGTCACACGCTACTTCAAAGACTTTAGAAAAATCAGGGAGACGTATAACAGGAGCGCTGACCATTCTCTTCTTGATCTCAACAAATGCCTTCATGGCAGTATAAGACCAGTTGAATTCTCCCTTCTTTAAACAGTCAATGATTGGAGCCATGATAGTGTTATATCCTTTAATGAACAGACGATAGAAGGTAGCGAGTCTGTGAAAACTTCTTACATCACAAATCGTCATAGGCTCGGGTTATTCCTCAATGGCTCTAATCTTCTCAGGATCCACAGAAACTCCATCAGCAGAGACTACAAATCAGAGAAATTGAACTTGTGTAGAGAGAAATGTGCACTTCTTAGGATTTACGTACAACTCTTCCTTCCTCAATATAGAACAAACTTGACGTAGATGATTGAGGTGTTGCTCACGAGATTGGTTGTAGATGAGGGTGTCGTCAAAGTACACTACCAAAAATTTGCTCATAAATGGACGTAGTACTTACGTTATCACTCTCATAAAGACTCGGAGCATTGGTCAATCCAAAAGGTATGATCATCCAGTCATATAACTCATCCTTCGTCTTGAAGGCGGTCCTCCATTCATCTCTGGGACGAATGCGAATTTGGTAATAACCACTTTTGAGATCAATCTTGAAAAAAATAGTGATACCAGACATCATATCTAACATATCATCCAGTCTAGGAATGGGAAAATGATATTTAACCGTTATCTTGTTGATGGCACGACTATCCGCGCACATACGTCAAGATCCATCTTTTGGGCGTCAGTAGGGTAGGAACCACGCAAGGACTCATGCTCTCTTGGATGAGGCCTTTTCTCATCAATTCGTCAACTTGCCTCTTGAGTTTGACATGCTCGATAGGGTTCATCCTATAGTGGGGCAAGTTGAGAAGACTAGCTCCTGAAACTAAATTAATAGCGTGTTGTATGTCATGCATCAGTGGAAGCTTGTCCGGGAGATCTTCAAGAAACACATCAACGAACTCCGCAATCACTGGTGTGACTTCGGGAGGGATCGCAGTATTGGATTCCTTAGTAATTTTCTTGATCGCGAGGATCGCGAAGGGAGCTCGTTTCTCTACATCTTGATTGAAAGTTTTTACAGTAATCAAGCTGATACTGTTAGCTTTCTTTACTGTAGTAGGCTTTGGTTCAGATGGTTCAGCCTTAGGCTCACAAGGTAACAACTTGATCTTCTTTCCTTCGTGTTCAAATTGACACATGTTCGACCGACCGTAGATAGTAACATCCTTGTCGTATAGCCATGGTCGTCCAAGGATAACGTGACCCACATCCATAGACACAACACCGCACCAGATTTTGTCCTTATAGAGATCGAAGTCAATTAGAACAGGCATCTCTGCTTGACTTCCAGTGCTGAAGAGTTAATCTATGTCTCTGTATGGATGCGCATTGGGTACAGCCTTCAGGCCAATTTTAGCCATTACTGTAGACGACACAGCATTAATACAACTTTCACTGTCTACAATTATCTTGCAGCTCTTACCACCAATTTTCATAATGATGTGAAACATGGTGGTTCGTCTCCAGTCATCATTCTCCTTAGGTTGAGATAAGACACACCTAACGATGGATAAATGAATCGATGTCGTTGGCTGAATGCAGTTAAGACCAATGCTATCACTTGTGATATCATCGTCCATATCAGACTTTTCTTCTTCTCTCCAGAAAATAAATTCCTCTGATTCCGATTCTAATACTAGTTCAGGTTCCCCATTGACTAAGACAATTTTGACCGGAGTTAAGCAATTGGCAGCTACATGTCCATATACCTAGCACTTATAACATTTGATTGTAGGATTTAGTTTGGAGAACTCTTTATCAGTGCCTTTGCTTTTGTTCTCGATACTCTTGCCTTTAGTACCTGCCTTGTGGGAAGAAGTTTTAACTTTCAAAACGGTTGGGTATGAACTCGAGTTGGGCTTAGTTGTTTGTGCCCGACTCTTAGAAACAGAACTAGACTTGGCCGCGTCTAAATCTTGAACTAACGCGTAGGCCTTTTCGAGCTCATTGATTTCACAAGACAATTTTAGTTCGCAAGTCATCCCTAAGTCCGGCTCTAAACCTAGACATGATTTGAGCCTGCCCTTCAGTGTTAATGGTGTTGCATCTGATGAAGAACTCATCAAACTTCTCCACATATTCTTCTGCCGATTTGTTGTCCTGAGTGTATCGGTGCCACTTGTCCATGAGACGGGCACTGACCGATGGTGGCACATATTTTTCTTTAAGTTCATCTTTCATTTTTCGCCAGGTATCGATCGGTTCTTGGTCACGAGCAGCACGCATGTTCATCAAGTTGTCCAATACTAGCTAGCTTGACCGGTTAACTTCATCGGTGCAAACTTAACTTTTCTACGCTCAGTGACATCGTACCACGTGAAGTACTTGTTAAGTTGTTGAGTCCAATCAAGAAAAGTTATGGATCATGACGTCCATCGAATGTTGGGACATCAATCTTGATATTCTTCAAGAAGTGACTATCAGGGTCTCGCTCATCACGTCCTTGGTATGGTACCATCCGATTACGTTTTCCTTCATGTTCATTGCGGTTTTCGAGACGAGTTTCAACTCTACCTAACCTATTTCAGTCTGAGCTGTAGCTTGGGACAAGTTGGCTAGTTGGGCTTGTATAGTAGCGATTGCATCGGCGAGTTGTTGGGGATCCATAGTTGTACTACCTGACTCACTAGACTCTCCTAGCAAATAGGGGTGTCCATTACGGGTGGGCATGCACTAACAAGATCTAAATGAATGCAAGTAGAACCTAAATGCAAATATTTTTTTTAAATTTATGCAAAAAGAAATAAGATCCCTAACTATATGCTAATGCAGTTTTCCTACCTACATCATACTCTGATACCAAAAAAGATGTGAAACTGAATGTGGTGATGTCAGAATTCAATGATAGAACTAAACTTTCAACGTTTCACAATAAGTTACGATCTTCGGTAGGAATAATTTTAAAACTAGGTATATGGCAAGATGGTTTTAAACAAAATTTATTATACTTGCAATGTAAAAAATTCTAGTCGTCACTAACCACATGCAATACTTAGTTATAAGGAATAATCTGACTAGCAATATTGAAGTAGTATAGCACAAGGATAATAGAATTACACACGCTCACCAATATTTGTGGACAACAGAAAATTCATGATAATATTCTAGAGATAAAATAAGTGGTGTAGCCAACAATAAACTGATATACTGAAAACAATAGTTACCTACTGAGAAGCCACGTTCTCGGGTATCCATTGTTATTTGGCTTTGGTACTTCTGTTCCAATTTATTGAAAACTGAAACTGAAGTTGTATTTGTTGTTGTTGCAGGAGATCTGATGTGATGTCGCTCGTTGTTCATGCACACAAATGGAGAGAAAATTCTGTTGCTGCTGTAGGAGGCACTGCTGGAGAAAGGTGATTTGGGGGGAGGGTACTCAGACAAGAGGAGGGATTTGTGAGGTGTTGTGTTGATGGCACGCACAGGATGAGTGGGGTTTCCTTGCTGTAGCTTGTGAGTGACGAGGTGGGGAATTGTGAGGGTTCTGTTCACACAAGAGGGGGTTGGAACTTGGGGGATGCATTAAATTTTGTTAATGTTGATTGTGGTGAGAGGTGGCAGCAATTTGTGGCTAAGTTGGAGGATGACTTCAGATATCTTTGTGGGAGGATGGGCTCACATAAAGAGATGGGTGGTGGAGCTTAGCGGCAAGTGCTTGCGGTGGAGGGGAGTTGCAGCGTGCTGGTGGTTGATGTTGGCCCAAAGGCCATTATCCCGGTTATTTTGATGATAGCAAAACATATTTAGTTATGTATTTAATAATCTTGTTTTAAAAGTATTTCAGGTTCAAAGAAACAGATTTTGACGACTCCTCTAAAAGACTCACACTTTTGGAGTTCGCCCAACATTTGCATTCCCAAGCTAAAGCACATAGGAAGCTTCGGAATTTGCGTTGAAGAAAAGTTCAAGAAGAAGATCAAGACTTGCTAAAGAATCCAAGATTTGTATTTTGTCTATTTTGTTTTAGAATTTTTGTCAAAACTAAATAGTAGAAGTAGAGATATGGGATATCACACACACACATTTTCTAGAGTGATTTATGGCTTCAAAATACTTTCTTTCTATTTCCAAACTCAGTTTTAGTTGAACATATCTATTTTGGAAATATGATTTTTAGAGAGACTAGTTTTTGGAAAAAACATTTCATTAAAAATCAAGTTTTTATCCAAAGAATTTTTACCAAGTATTTTACCTTGATAGTAGTATGACACATGCTCATACTCTATGATTTTTCAAGACCAAAACATTTTATCCAAGACCCAAAACCAAAATCCAAAATTGTCCAGGTCCTGTAAGTTCTGATTTTTCAGAAATTCACAGTGACCGGTCGACCGGCAGTCGACCGGCACTCGACCGACATGCACAAATGTGCATGTGCGTATCAGTCGACCGGGAGTCGACCGATACTCGACCGGCCCCAACCTGCTGCTCTCTGGAAATTGCCAGTCGACCGACCCGGTCGACCGGTGAGCCCCAACGGTCGGATTTTCGACCGTTGGCGGTCGACCGACCCGGTCGACCGGTAGTCTGTCAAAAGTTCTGACAGACTCAACAGCTATTTTTCTGACTTTTTGACTTTAGGGATTTGTCTCCAACGAATCTCTTGAGCAGTTTTTGACCCCTATAAATAGGTGGTCACTTCATATGAAATGACTAATGATTTTAGAGCTATCAAGTGCAATTTTACAAGAGTTTCAAAGATTTCCAAAGTTTTCAAAAGAAAAGATTTTTCTCTCCAAAGCCTAAATTTCCATCACCTTTCTTGGAGCCTATTCCTCTACCTCTCTCTAGTTTTGCACTACACAATCCCATACTCTAAGTCTACTATTTGGTTCTAGGATTGTGCTTAGTGAGTTCTTTTGTAAAGTGGTCAAGTGTGATCACTTCCATTGTAATTGAGTGAAGTTGTAGAGGCATCGGCCTCAAGGCGAGCTAGTGTGCTCAAGGTGGTGAAGTGTCATCACGGGAGACGGACAAGTGTTGTCCTTGTATTGTTGATCCGGTGGGATCCTCAATAGTGGAAATCCTTCAAGTGTGAAGGCGGGGACGTAGAGCGTGGCTCGAACCTCGGAAACATATCGGCGTGTTTGCGTTTGCTCAAATTCTTCTAACTCTATCTCTTTAATTACTTGCACCTTTACCTTGTTTAATTCTTGCAAGTATTTGTATTGTGATAATTGTTAGAGTTAAATTTTAAATTCCGCATAATTGCCATTATCATATAGCCATCACCTATTCACCCCCCCTCTAGGTGATTTCAGTTGATGGCGCATGGATGAAGAGGCTGTGGATTGGTTTGGAGCTTTGGATATTATTTTGTATTTAAATTTGCAAATATTTGAGACTTTATGGATAAGATGTAGAACTTGTAATTGGAGATGATTTGAGCAAGGGGATAAAGGATAAAGAGGATAGAGTTTCACACACTTCCTATTTGAAAGGGGGTTTCACACTCTGATTTCAGGATTTAAATTTCAAACTGAAATATCCAATAATTTGTATTTACCAAGAGTGCATTTCTTATTTATTTCAATCAAAGCCAATTAAATAGGCTTATAATAACTGGAGTTTTCCCACACAATCGATGTGGTACTAAAACACTGAAAATAAACAAGATAAATAATACTAAAAGAAAATACAGACTCCAGCTGAAAACATAGTCTGGGCTAAATCCAAATAGATGCAGCTCGACGCCTCCTGCGCTGATACACGTGATCGAATCTTCTTTCGGACGTGCTGATGCTATGTCCTTATCAATTAGTCTCCATGTGGTGCCAAATCAAACAAGATGTAAATTATACACGTTTTTGAAATTTAAGGTTAAATCACATTTTGTCTTTGCAGTCTATCATTGAATCCGACTTGTCTGGGCAAGTTCGAGGTTATTATTTTTGTAAAATAGTGATAGTCTACTAATTTACAATAGTGGTGAGTTAATTTAATCTGTCAAATTTTACCTTCAAGGCATAAATGTTACTTGATTGCAATAAGAATACAGAAATTCTTCTATTTATCATGAAATTTTAGATTTATCTCATTATAAGGGAGAGGGACCTGATGAATGCCCTCCTCTTAATTAGGTCAAATGTGTTGTCAATATAATCGATATCAGTTGTAGGGTTAGATAAAAATGCTTCTTTTATTTGTTTGTTCGTTTGTCTGTGAGATTTAGGGAATTAAGGCGACGATGACAATAATTTCTCAAAATACCAAAAATTTTTATTGTTTGGATCTTGAACTGAATTCTGAGAATTTTGCAAACATTGTCTGTTTTGTTGAATTGTTTCCCTTATAATTACAGAGTACAGCAGATATGCAGGAGTTTCCGATGGAGTCCCTCGAGATTCACCGCAAGGGTTTCTGGGGTTTATACTTCACCCTTCAAATTTCATATCAAATCGTGATTCGCATTGCTACAAAGCGATCGATCAGGTGCCTTACTTCAAATTATTCCTCTTTCTTTCCTTCTGTGATCATTTCTCGTCAGTGTCTTATTCTACTAAAAAAATCGATTCAAACTTCTTCCCTTTGCAAAGAATTGATCATTTTTATTTTATTTTTTTTATAGCAAATGCCTTGGCAATTTGTTGCATGTTTGTTCATTCTATAATTTACAAAATGACTCATAATTCATTTGTGTCAATTATGATAATTACCACCTATTATTGATAATTAAGTTATTTACAATTAGTATTAAGTTGTTCAAATTTACATTTAGGGAATGCGAGAAGTTAATCTTATAAAGAGTAGATTGTAATTGTTATTGATCTTGTTATCTTATTTGACATTGGCTTTTTGGGTCGTTGGTTTTCTTTCTTTATACTATATAAGAGCATTTAACTTGCAAGCTATATCTTTGAAGTTGAAATTTATTATATATTTTGCCCGCCCCGCGAAATCCTAGCCCCGCCATTGTTTGTGAGTTTGTTGAACATCCGAAGTTACTCATAATATAATAGCACCATCAACTCGTGTAGATGTTAAGAAAAGATATGTTATTTACAAATCCTCTGCATAATATACATGTTTAATAGATTTAATCACAGATCAATAGATATGCTACAATAAGGGGGACAGCTGTATCTTATACACAAAAAAGCTGTCTTGTGTGAATTCAAAGTTTGGCACTTCCAAAACTGGTACCTTGCAAGACTACTACTATGTAAGACCAAGATTGTGGTCTGCAAAGGATATACCTGACTCTTGGCGAAGAACATGCAGGACCAATCTCTGAACAGTGAGAAATGCGGTATACCAAATCAAAAGAACAGACTTAAACTAAGAAAGACTATGATATTATTTCTCCGATAATAGGACTGGTTAGAAAATAAAGGAATAATGGCACAGAATAATTTCTACATCATGAACATGCTACAAAAGATGAGAAACAACCTGTTGCTCTGGAATCAAATCCTGTAATTGTGAGCGAAGATCCTGCATGATGAAAAACATACCAATATAACTATAAATCATAAAATCATCTTTAAAGTCCAGTCTAGCAATAAGACTCAATTTAATAAAAGAATTGAGAAGGGCATTAAAAAGTACTGCAGTGACCATAACAAAAGTATAAAAGTTTGTAAACACCTCAAGTGTCATTCAAAAATGCCAATTATCAAGACATGGAACTAGATTTCTCACAGGACCCTAACACCTTTTGTCCATCTTCTTGTCGGTGAAGACCAGAGAAAACCACTCTGGTGACTAAATAAAAATATGAGGTAGCCTGGCATGCACCAACTTGCTAGGTGTTAAGACTCAAAGAGTCTAATAGATACAGGCATTACAATTATTCTCTGCACTGAGTTCTCTCATGTTCCAACTCTTGTTTATCCATAAGAGAGGGTCTCAAAGGTGAATATCACTCATCCCAAATCAATGACTCGTGCTGGTCTATGTGATCCCTTGGTCAGCTCCTATGTAGCACGGATACTTCCACCATGACCTCGTGCCCGTGTCGGACACCACCAACACTTCTTGGACACTCAGACACTTTCCGAACATGTCCTCAATCGCATATTACATATCAAAGTTTAGGACAGTTGCCTCACACTTCTTCAACAAATGTTGTACATTTTTCTCATGCATTTCTTTGCTCTCATTACATGTTTTAGTTATCTACCTTCATGCGTATATCAAAGATTATAGTGAAAATTGATGTCAAAATCTCGATTTTGTATAAAAGTATAATAAGTTTAGATATATTATAAATGTATAATAAGTTCAGATATATTTTGATATAAGAAGTAACATACATTGAGTTACTTCATAGAAAGTTGATAAAAGTTGTATGTAGATTTAGCAAAGTCATTAAAATGTATGTAGTTTAAAAGTTTAGCATGTAATCCTCATATATTATTATATTATTACTTGTTTGGACTTTGGATGCAAGAACATGTCTATGTATGCATGGATATATGCACTCTCTTATTATTTTTATATACTAATGTCACATCATCGTGTCGTGTCCTACTCTTTCAGAAATTGATGTGTTGTTTGTGTCCGTGTCATACTTGTGTGTCGTGTACATGTGTCCTACTCTTTAAGCAATTGTTGTGTCTCGTGTCCGTGTTCACGTTTCTTAGATTAGCTCATTACATTCCACCTCTTTATACACCAATCCTCAAAAATTATCCAAGAGTTAGTTTGTAGCATCCCAAGCAAGAACTTCCTAGAGGACCGCCCGTCTAGAAATGGCTCTTGCCCGAGCATGATTAACTATACAATTTATGCATGATTCCTCTCTCAAAAATGCTAGCTACGATTAATTTTTGACTTCATGAGTATTGTTATATGCCAGAGACTTTTTCAGGTATATCCCATGTGGACTATTTAATTTCACTTACATGTAACATAGTCCGACATCAAAAAGAAGATTCTACTTATACATCTATATAAGAAAGCACCCTCATAGCCGAAGGCGTCCTTGCCTATAAAAGGATCTAATATGTAAGCAAGTTTGGTTCAAACTTATGAGTCTTTTATGAATTCATTTCTAAATAATGAATGATGGCTTTATAGCGACATTGTGGTTTGTCTCTCCGCCTGTATTGGTTAAATAACACAACTAAAATGCATAGGTTTACACTTTACAATGATGCTAAAGATAAGAAATTGAAGTATCATCTAACTTCAAAATATTTATGTAACAAAAAACACTGCTCACTTTCATATGAAAGTCTTTTTGGGAAGAACTTTTCTATAGAAGTTAAATGGATTTTTGAGAGGTGACTCTCATCAGTCTAAATAGGCATTGTTTCAAACACCTTTATACTAGTCACTTTTTCTTTTCAAGAACCCTATTAAACATTACCTTCAATATCAAGGAATTAGATGTCAGAAACACAAATCAAATCACATATTGTTGGGGCTAAAGCATGCCAAGAACACAAACCCTAGATAATAAACACACACATAAAGAGAGGGAGACCAAGATTTACGAGGTTCGGAAAGATATCTACGTCTACGGGACAGAAAGAGAGACCTATTGATGATTTACACAAAATACAAGAAGATTACAATTGATTCTCTCAAAAATTCTCACCAGAAATCAACCACTTAACCCTAAAAATGAGTCACATCCTCTATTTAAAGGGAGGAGAAGAAACCCTCAAAACAGCTCCAGGTGGGTACAGAATCAGTTCTGACCTGACTCTCGGTCGACCGGTTGGTCGACCACCCAAATATGCGGTCGACCGCCTGTTCGATCGCGCAAAGTCCTGCAACATTGCAAGACTTACTGAAAATGTCGGTCGGTCGACCGACCAACTGGTTTCTCTCATCTCTATCAAGTTCGGTCGACCGAGCAGTCGACCAATCCAAGCGTTGTGCATGTCTGTCGACCGACTGGTCGACCGAAGTCCTGTCACAGAGTTTAAAAAACTCTATCTCCTGTTTTTGCCCTCTCTCTACATCTCCACCTCGGTGAAAATTTTTCAAATCTGAGCCGAACTCCAATGAACTCCTGGCGAAGTCGACACAAAATCTCGACTTGAGCACTCCGGGCGAAATCAACACACGATCTCGGCGAAATCGACACGATCTCGGCGAAACCGAACGGACCAATTGGTTCCAAAACAAATTGCCAGCACACTTACAATTGATTTCAAATAATCACACTGGATCCAAATTGTGTTTGTCGTCCCCTCAGGAAATTCTCTCCAAACTCTAATATCAATTGTAAAGATTCCAAATTTCAGCTCAGCCATCCAAACGAAATGCACCATATATACATTCCCAACACTCTACCGAAGAGAATCAACACCATATGAGCCGACCAATGAAGGTGTCTTTAACTCGGCAACTGAATGGACACCATTCCAAATGACCTCAAGAAGAACCCAACATGAGCCAATAATGACTCAACAACTGACTAGAACATCAATTCAAATGTCTTCAAGACGGTCCAACCAAATCTGAGTAGAGCACACCAAATACTAACTTCAGCTCAACAAGCTGGATGCACGCCCCCTTTATGCAAGCTCAACTATCTTCTCATCGAAAGATCAAATGTTCATCGAGATCACAACACTTTACCTCTACATGAAATCCAACTCTTTACCGTTACGTGAAGTCCAAATCAGCTTCCGCTGTCAATTCTTGAGAACTTAATAACCCAAATAGCTTCATACGAGTTGCACCTCCTAACGGCTGCGCCATCACGGCTGCCTACGTACCCTCTGTCCAAGAGATCAAGCCTCTCGTAGTTCATCCTAATGAGCTTCACCGAGCTCAATCAAATATCTTTTTTGCAGCAATGAACCTAACCCGAGTCATATGAACCTCATCAACATGGGGGTACATGCTTCTTTACAACACACCTTTGCGGATTCCCTTTGATTCCTCTAGCTGCATCTGAACCATCTTTTTCAACATGCTCAGTATCCATATCGGCTACTCGATCTCTACCCAGTGTCACGACCGATGGAATCACTGAACCAACTGGACAATGTAGAGTAGCATCAACCTCCACCCGTTGCGATACTTCTGACTTTGTCTTCATTGTCTCCACCTGTTGGGAGATGGTATGCTTCACCATTGAAGCCTCATCCAATGTGACATGTCTGCTTGAGACAAACTCTTTGTTTTTTCAGATTCTATAACTTGTAGCCTTTTAAATCTTCCTTGTATCCTAAAAACACCAATTTGTTCACCTTAGAGTCCAACATGTCTTTCTTGACATCAACATAAGCCCAACAACCAAATACTCTAAGGGCGTATTTGGTTGCAAGAAAGTGGGCGGAAGTAAGGAAATTGGGAAGTATAATTGCTCACTTCCCTATCTATCCAAGCACCGGAAAAGAAAAATAAGAAAACCTCTTCTCCTTTTCTCTTTTCTCTTTTCTCTTTTACACACATTTTCTCACTTCCAGAGTGCTACAGTTAATTTTGTGGTCATGTAAATCTCATTTGTAATAAGTTGTAGCACAAAACAGTTAATTTTTTGATCATGTAAATCTCACTTGCATTCTAATTACAGTTTATTTTTTATTTTTCTTAATTAATTTTTATTTTAATATTATTCTGCAGTCAACTTTGTGGTCAACTTCTCCACTTTCACTTTCATATTACTATCCAAACACCGGAAAAGACAACACTTTTCAAATCACACTTCCAAATAACATCCAAACACTAAAAAACTTACTAACCAATTCCCAAGTTCCAAAGGGAGCTATTACCACTTCCTCACTTCCACCCTTAACCAAACAGGCCCTAAGTGAGCCATCGTCACGAGCAGCTCCACTTGACCAAATCTCCAAATGAGTCTCACCTCCTATTGCAGTCATCGGTAACATATTTAAGAGATGACTAGCATACTTAATCGCCTCAGCTCAAAATAATTTGTCCAACGATGCATTAGACAACAAATATGAACCTTCTCCAGCAATGCATTGTTCACCTCTCTGGCTACACCATCTTTTCCATATGTGAAGTGGGTTTCAATACCATTGTTCTGGCCAAATTGCAGGAAAGAATCCTTATACTTCTCAACATGATTATACTGGAGCACCTCGATCTTCCTACCTGTCTGATTTTCATCAGTTCCTTCCACTTCATCAACAACTCTACGGCTTCAACTCTTTGTCTCATATGGTATACCCAACAATGCCTAGAGTAATCATCTACAATTGAGACAAAGTACCAATGGCCTCCTAGTGATGCATTCTTAGTAGGACCCTAAACATCCACATGAACCAACTCAAGAAGACCATGCAAATAATAAGTATCAGTGCTGAATTTCACCTTCTTTTTGTTCAGAACATTACTGTCATGTGCTTCTAAATGGCAGGTCGATGCACCTCCCAATGCTTGATCTGACTTCAAGCCAACTTGTCCGAACCCACTGTGCCATGATCTGGTGAAATCGCCATCCAACTGTCCTAAAGGCGTCAATCCATTAACTGTACTACCCATCAAGTAGTATACGTCAACCAACGAGCCGCTAGACATTTTGAGAATGCCTTCTCCAAGAGCCCCTCTGAGGCGCTCTACTTCCAGAGCTCCAAGTGAGATTATATTCTTCGTCATACTAGGAATATATCTCATCTCCTTCAACTCTCTCAATGTCCCATCATACATACTGATACGAACTGTACCTTTATCAACTAATCGGCATGTATGATCGTCTCCCATGGACATCAAATCGCCATTCAGCTCCTCAAAGTTAGCAAACAACTCTCTTCTAGGACAAATGTGGTAGGTAAATCCCATATCCAATACCCACTCAGACGCATCTGAATGATAACATAATGGAGTAATAGAAAGTGAAAAGCAAGAAGAGTCAGAATCATTACCATCCGACTTCACAACATTGGCCGCTTATCTGACTCATTCGACTTAATGAGTTTTGGACAAGCATTTTTCCAGTATCTTTTTTCTTTACAGAAGGAACACTGATCCTTTTCTGATTTGCAATTACCAACCATGGGCTTCCAATTGAATTTCTGTTGATTTTCTCTTCTTCAGTTTGGACTACCTCCCGTAGCCAATACCTATTTTGATGTGTCACTGGTAGAGCACTTTTTGTCCTTCCTCCTCAATTCAAAGTTCACAAGAGCAGTGGTCACCTCACTGTAGCTAGAGGATATCCTCTGATTGATCAATGTAAGCACAAATGTCTCGTATCCTTTATCAGGAAGAGAACTCAACAATATCAACACCTTATCTTTATTACTGATCACTACATTCAAGTTTGCCAAATCCGCGAGAAGCTTTGTGTAGTTGATGTGATCACTGATAGAGATTCCACCCTTCAACTAGAAACGATAAAGTCTCCTCTTTAAATGCATGCGTTTATCGACGCTCTTCGTCAAGTACTTGCTCGCTAGAATCTCCCAAATCGACTTCCCAGAAGTCTCATTCATCACATCATACTTTAAATTCTGTATTAAGCAAGACCTAATGAAGCCACACGTCGTCCAATTTATCGTCTTCCAAACCTTTTTATCTACTTCTGCCAGTCTCCCTTGACGATCAAGAGTATTCTCTAAATTTTACGCATTCAGTGCATCCATTACCTCGCATCTCCACAATTCAAAATTATTTGTTTCATCAAACTTTACTACATCTATTTTCATGTGATAAACATTCTGAATGTTCTTTACTACAAAAGAATCACTCTCACTGGATGTTTTTCCAGCCATTTCTTCAAATTTCACAACCAAATGAAAACTACTATAGAATGAAAATGCAAACGACAAAGATCAGATTTTGACTTCCAATTGAAACTCTAAGAAGAATTTCCAATGGATCTCTTCACCAAAACTTGAGACGAGATCCAATACGGTAAAAATTCAATTTTTATCCAACCGAAGCTTCCAATCTCCAAGATCCAAGCTTCAAACCAAAAATCCATTCCACCAAACAATTGTAGACATGATCCAATCCAATAAAAATTTAATTTTATCCGATAAAATTTTAATTTTTATCCAACAAAAGCTTCAGATATAGAAAATCTAAGCTTCCAATCAATGATCCAATCCACCAAACATAGCCTAAGTGTTGCCTAGAGTTCTGATACCACTTGTTGGGGCTGGAGTATGCCAAGAACACAAACCCTAAATCACAAAAAACACACAAAGAGAGGGAGGCCAAGATTTACGAGGTTCGGCAAGATGCCTATGTCCCCAGGGTAGAAGAGAGATCTACTGATGATTTACACAAGATAAAAGAGGATTATAATTGGTTCTCTCAAGAACTCTCAAAAGAAATCAACCTTTTAACCATAAAAATAAGTTATATCCTCTATTTATAAGGAGGAAAAGAAACCCCAAAACAGCTCCAGATCGGATCCAGAATCAGTTCTGATCTGACTGTCAGTCAACTGGCCATCGACCAGCCCAAGTGTGCGGTCGACTGCCAGTCGACCGCGCAAAGTCCTGCAACATTGCAGGACTTACTAGAAATGTTGGTCGACCGACCAACTGGTTTCTGCCCTCTTTATCAATTTCGGTCGACCGATTCAAGATTTGTGCATATCGATCCACCGCTCGGTCGACCGAAGTCCTGTCATAGAGTTTAAAAAACTCTATCTCATGTTTTTGCCCTCTCTCTCTCTCTACACATACTGCCATTATTCTGTATCAAATCGCTATACAAAAAAGAACCATATTGATCATCATCATACTAGATTAAAAAAACTGATCTTTCAAGTATTATCAAAATATAATACGTATTGCAACTTTCCAACGAAAAATTTTGGAAACTACATCAAATAGAGGAAAACTCTGACACTCACAAGATCAGAAGCGTTCTGGATTTGAATCCAACGAACTGAACCCAAAGTAGTTGACTGCTTAGCCTGGATTTCAAATTCATCAAAATAAACAAAGTATCTTAAAAATCTATCATTTCAAATTTCTTTCCAAAAAACAAAAATGTAAATGAATGAGAATAAATTACTTACGAGACGAGAGCGGAGCTTCGAGAGCGCCGTAACACTTCGAAAGAAACTCATTGCTCAAAGTTAACCCTTCAGAATCGACGGAATATAGAAATAGGGTTAGGATTTCGACGAGAGAAATCGAGGGGGGCAAAACAATATCAATCTCAAAGCCACCTGAATGAAGAGAGATGGAGACGAACTGAGGAGAGGAGAAGAAAGGGCAGCGCCCCCGTTCCAGCTCTGGAGAAGTCCTGAGAATGTATTTGTTCTCGGATGTTGATACCTCTGGAGAGAAAAGACAGTTTTGGAAATTCAGACTGTTTCTAGTTTCTACGAGTGCGGTTATTTGGAAACAAAGAATGATGAGTAGAAACACTAATGACATATCTTATTGTCGTAAATGATCATATATCATAAGTCATAATTGACAAATTTTTTATCCTCACAAAGTGAGTTACACAAAGTGCCTTACATGGACGAAAGTAAGTTTTATGATATTTAGTTCATAATATAAAATTATAAGTAGGAAAGTATATTATATTTTACGATATTTATTATCTTAATATGTTAGGTGATTTAAAACGAAAAAATTGTAAGTGAAAAAGTTGATCACAAAATGAATTTTTTAATAGTTTAGAAATATTAAAAAAATATCAATAAATACTAAAAATAGTATATTAAAATATTAAATATTAAATAATTAAAATTAAGTTAAATATATTAAAAATATAATTTATTAAATATTCATAAGCATAAAAATAAAATTCTTCATCCATCTCTCGATCAGATGAATTCCCTTCAATAGTATTTAAATTAGCCTTTTTTAATTGGTCTATTAAAGAAGTAATCTCATCCTTTTGAGAATGAAGTTTAAATCCAGTAACCTCTGGGGGTGGTTTTATAGGAACATAATTCGTCTTCTCTTCCTCTTTTAATAAAGGAGTTTCTAATTGTGCAACTTGATTTAATTTATTTATTAATATTTTTATGACAGATTCTATTCTAGTCAATTGTTAACCTAGAACTTGGACATAGACATTTGTATAATTATTTTGCTTAATAACCTTTTATAATTCTTTTATTGTTTCTTCCTTGGGCTCAGATAAAACTTTGATTAAGGCTGCTGCTTCAGTGTAATCTGAGGCAGTAGTAAATTTTATGGTTTCGTCTGGGGGATATAATGCATTAATCCTCTAACTATTAGTGGTAGCCAAGATTTTAATGTTCCTCTAGAACATTAAGTTTATTAAATTCATCATTTTTGTACGTTTCTATGAACCATTCAGAAAAAAGTCTTAATTTATCTATTCGAACAAGATGTTTATAATATTCATCTTTGTAATAGTATCTCTTTTCAATAGGAAAAGTTTTTTCAAACCATTGTTTGAAATGGATATCTTTATTGTATTCCATATTTAGATATATTCTTGGTAAGCTTCCCGGTGAAAAGTCAAACTCCATTAAATATTAAAGTCCATATCTGATTGTGTAGGAGAGCCCAGATTAGGCCTCTCGTAAATTGGATGGGCTATTGAGGAATTAGATATTTTTATTCCTTGTACTTCTAGTTCTTTATCTCTTCTCGTATAATTATCACTTTTAATTGATTGATTTTCATAGTTAGAATTAGAATTTCTTGAACTAGAGATTCTAGTTATTTTTTTTGGATTAAATCGAACTTCAACTTCTCCATCCTCAGACTGAATTATTTGGTCTAAGTCTGTTTCTACAACAGGCCTAGGAGGAATAGAGGAAGTTAGTAACCAAATTTGTGGAAAATTTATTTCTTCCCATTTTAGGATTCTATTTGTTGCTATATTTAAGGATAACATATTGGTTTCGACCAGAATGATTTTTCCTGGTTTAGTTATTTGTTTAGTTTTAGGTGCTAAAGTATTCAGCACTTTATAGTGAATTCTAAATATTACTGCAATTGTTTCAGATCCAGGCATAAAATTATAGCCATACGTTTTTAGATTTAGTGTAGCTGCCCCTAATATATTTGGGTCAGTCAACGATAGGCTTAAATTTGGATAAACATTAAAATAAACTGGCCGTGAAAGGCTAGTTTGCATTACTCCCATTAGAGATTGAACATAGTCTAAGCATCTAGCATCTCTTAGTGAGGTTAGTAGTGAAGCATTTAACCCTTGAAGTGTTAAAGGTTTTAAGGCTATTTGGATCAGCCTAATATGGATAAAATTGTATTTATCAATGAAGGATTGTAAGTCTTCTTCATTTAGTAATTTTATTGATTGTTCGTCATTGTCTACTTGGATTGATCTTTCCATGGTCTTGATTGTCACGGAAGATTTAAAATCAAACATTCCTATATTATAGATTTGTTTTGCTGGGACCTTCGAAATAGACCATTTATTAAGGTCCTCTATTTCGGTAGGATATTCTATTAAATTAGAATTTTTAACTGATTTTCCTTTAGTTAAATTACGAGAAGTAGAACCTATTAGATCCATTTGAAGGCTTCGAGTAGAACTATTCTGTACTCTTTTCTATGTAACTAATTGCTAAGATAACTTATCTTTATTTTAGACTAAGTTTAGATTACCTAATGTACCTTTAGTCTGTAAAACCTAGCACGACTGTCAACGATTTATGGAGACTAAACGCCAGTCCATCAGCAACAGATCCTACGCGACTTAGATGTCGTTCTACTAGGTGGAAGCCAGACCATGCAATACTTCGGCATCTAACCCTAATCTAAACTAAAAACAAGTTAGCAAAGTAATTAATTACATGAGAAGAGCACAGAATATAATACCTTACTCAGCCATTCACTGGCTCTGATACCAGGAAGGAGGGGGAGCAGGAAGAGAGAGCAAGTCCGAGAGATCTCAAGCCAAACAAAGCACACTTTATTTATTTTCAAAGTAATTTACAAAAGTAATTATACAAGAGGAAGAAGGCTCAGCACATGAGCAGGAGATTACAAAAGAGAGAAGTGGAGAGTGTTTTTTCCGATGATCATCCCCTTTGAGCTTCCTTCCTTATATAGGCATGAGTGAGCCTTAATTCTTCTGGGTCATGATTTCATTGTTGAAAGTAGGAGTTGCAAGTGGAAGAGCATGATGTTGAAAGTGGAAGAGCATGATAATATTCCCTTGCTTTATCCTTTGAAATTGGAAGATTCATGACGATATTCTTCAACTTTATTTCTTATCATCAACTATATTTTTTTTCACTTTAGTAAAGTGAAACAAGTGGCATAAACTGACGGCTCCCCGAGACTCAATCAGTTTTGTCTTCAGTAGAGGTGAGATTCGTTGCGATCTGGTGATAGATTGGTAGATGAGTGGCTGGATTTGGGTGAGATTCGTTGCGATCTAGTGACAAAGTGGTGGATGACGTGGCTGGATTCCTTCTTATCTGTCAGCTGGATAGGTACTATCATTGCCATGGAATTGTCGGCCAGCGGGGTTCATGGATAAATTCTCCAGAGATTTTTGACACTAGTAGTTTCAAAATACCTTGGACATTAGTGGCAAAAATCCAATTTGAAGAGTGATGAAAAATATGAAAGCCTTCAGGAAAAGCTTCACAGTATTATGCATCTGTAACTGGATAAAGATCTTATCTATTTCCAAATTCATTCTGAAAATTTCAGGTGGCACCGGGTGATGTCCTTCTTTATAGAATGTGGCGCCGAGTGTGGAAAGGAATTGAGTTGGTTGAGATTCCCACCATCAATAGTATTCGGTGATGAAGACTATATGTTGGGCTGGTTCATATTCTTCATTGACCCAGGTAGGTGGAGTTGAGAGAAATCTAAAATATAGTCTGTCTGAACAAAGGCCTCAAAGTTTTAAAGAAGTAGTGGTTAAGGTAGGAAACAAATAGATTCGGTCTCGATAAGAGTGAGACACTAGTCCATAACAAAGACCATTTTCTATGGCCCAAATTTTTTGCGATTGAGGAGTATTTGGGTTTAATAGGAGTCTTAGACTGGAAATTTCAGGTTTTATTACTCGATAGGATCCTTTAGGGAATATGTGACGAAGCTGATTTATTTGGTGGAGTAATTGGGTTTCAGCAGTGCTGGGTGTTTGGACTATTTTGTAGTAGAGTTCGGAAGGAAGATTTTCTACTATATCTTGGGTAAGTTTTTCACGGTTTTGAAGGAAAAAGATTAGTCTTTGTGAAATAGTAAGAGGAGTATTACTCCCGTTAGAACTATTGCTCTTTTTTCTCCAGTTGTGAGACATGATATTCCTGCAAGGTAATTGGAAGGGATTAACAAATAGTATTCTTTTCAAAATTTGTGATCAATTCGGAATTATTCTGGTAAAATATTTCTTTAGCTTCAAGAATTACTTTGTAAGTTGAAGCTGTATTTATTTGTAATTGGTGAGAAGATTCTTCCCTATCAGGAGTATTGCCTGATGAAGAATTATTGGGAGAATTAGTTTGAAATTGGTGGGAAGATTCTTCCCTATCAGGGATATTGCCCGATGAATTAGAGGGGGAATTAGGAGAATTAGGTGCTATTAAAGGTCTCCCCGTATTAGGCTTAGATAGGACAAGCCAGGGAGTTTTGCCTTTTCCACGCCCTCGGCCTTTACCTGCACTAGAATCCTGCATTAGACTGTAAAAATTCACGGGTTAAATAATTAGGTAGAGAATTGTCTCTGCCCTTAATATATTCAATATCAAAATCAAAAATAGACAATTCAGCTTGCCATCTAGCAAAGATTTGTTTTGAAGCTAAATTTTTAACATCCTTTTCTATAATAGATTTAGCAGAACTGCAGTCAATTCTTAATAAGAATTTTTTATTAAGCAGATCATCTTGAAATTTATGTATACATTTTATTATGGCAAGAAGTTCTTTCTTAATTGTTGAATAATTATATTGAGTTGGATTCCATTTACCGAATGGAATCTAGCTAGTTCCTCAAATTTTTTATTTGGATTTAATTGTTTAAGAATTCCTCCAAATCCAATATCACTAGCATCAGTCTCTACTATCTTAAACCAGTTAGGGTTTGCAAGATGTAGATAAGGAAGATTCTTTACCTTTTGTTTTATTCGTTTTACTGATTCAGTATGTTCTGTAGACCAAGGTTTACCATTTTTTCTCAGTCTATCATGCAAAATTTTTGTATCTTTAGCTAGATCTTTATAGTAGTCTGCTACATAATTCAATGCGCCTAAAAATCTTTGTAGTTATTTTGTGTCAGTTATTTCATCTGGAAATTTAGAAGCTGTAGGATCATCTAGAGGGTGGTGAATAGGTGATGGCTAATATAATGGTCACTTAATGCCAAATAATGCGGAATTAAAGACTATAATGACCTAAACTAAACTCTTACACTAAACACCATGTATAACACAAGAGTGTTGCCGAATTCCCCGTGAAGGGCTCTGGAGTAACTCCTCTAGATTCCCTAGATAAGGGTTGAGGTGCCGCGTTGGCTCTCTTGGTTGAATACAAGTGTTAGCAAACAATCCCAAGCAAGTATAACAATTAAGCACACAAGGTATATCAAGCATATAAAGATGAACACAATTTAAGCATGCAAGATATAAACAACAGATAGAGAGAGTGAGCAATCGCAAACATAAGGGATTTGTTTCGAGGTTCGAGCACACTTGCTCTACATCCCCGCCTTCGACACACGAAGGATTTCCACTATGCACGATCCCAATGGATCACTCCTCGGTGCCGCAACACCTACAAGCCCTCGGACTCCCTAGTCTCGTACACACCGCAAGCCCACCGGCTCGCCGAGGCCGCACCTTAAACCAAGAGTTCACACAAGAACTCTAAACCACCGCGAACACACTTGTCCGCCTCCTCAAAGAACAAGAAAGAAGTCTTTGGTGATCACAATACTTTGATCACCTAAAAATAATCTCACTACAACACTCCTATAGGATGAATAGCAATGGATAGCTCAAGTGTATGTGTGAGAAAACAAGGAAAGAGATGGTGGAGGAAAACTCAAGAAAATCGCTTTTAATCACTTTTGATAAAACTCTCCTTTTGATTGAAAATATTTGCTCTCAAATATGTGGAGAAAACCTCTTGATAGGATAGGAAAAACTGGCCCAAAAACTCTCCAAAAATCTTAGAGAAAATAACCCCCAAATGGCCCAATTTATAGGGCTCCAAAAACTAGCCATTAGAGGCCTGACAGAACTGTCAGTCGACCGGCCAACGGTCATATTTCAGACCGTTGAGCCATCGGTCGACCGGTCAGTCGACCAAGGCCAGGATACAGAGAGCAAGTCTCTCTGTCCGGTGGACCGTTCGGTCGACCGGGGCCTTTCCAGAGAGCAGAGCTCTCGGACGGTCGACCGGGTCGGTCGACCGGCCCTCCTGCCAGAACTGGCGTGCACGTCTGTGCACGTCGGTCGACCGTGACGGTCGGCCGACTTCAAGCTGCGGTCGACCGTCCCGGTCGACCGGCTGAAGCCAGGAAACAATGTTAAGGGATTAAAAACTTGGTCTTTTTGGCTTAAATAAAATCCCATAAAATCATAGAAAATCTACAAAAATAGTTTTACAATATACTTTGATAAACAAACATGCTTGCACAAAATCAAGGCATGTTACAAATGATTTGGACTATTTTGTAATATAGAAAAATTGGCTCAAATGAAAACAGTATTTTTTCAAACTTGATTTTTCAAAAAACTTGTTTTTCCAAAACTTCACCAAATACAAAAACAAGATATTTAAACAACTTTGAAAGCATAGAGTGTATGGATATGATCCACTACACAAACATGATGAAATATCTATGTTTTTGACATTAAACACTAAACATGGTTTTGGATAAAACATATAAACTTGAATACAAAAAACCAAAAAGATATTTTGTCAAAGAGAAAAAAAATCTTTTCTAAAACAAACTAAATCAAGAGTGTGTGTGTATTATGATATACTTGAGCAATCCACCAACTATTCTATCATTTACATTTTATCTAAAAACAAAATCTTATAAAAACAAAGCTAGACACAAGTCTTCATTTTCTTGAAGTCTTCATTTGAAGTCTTCTCATCTTCTTGGATCAAACCGTGCTAGCTCCAAAACTTGACTTCAAAATCCTTTGTTGAAGCTATGCACCTACTAAGATCTTGATCATAAATCTGTCACTAATTAAACACAAGATCATTTGTACTATAACTACATGAGTTGATCATCATCAAAACTAGTGTGATGGGCCATCGGACCAACAATCTCCCCCTTTTTGATGATGACAAAACTCATGAAGTTATATATGCATGGATTAAAGTAAAGCTCCAAAGAAGCTCCCCCTTAACTCATGCATCACAAATAAACAAATAAATATGCAATGTATGCTCATAAACATGTGTGCAAATGAAGGAGTAAACATGCTAATCAAGCATAAAACAAAATCACAAAAATCTTTTTCTCCTATTTGCAAAACAAAATATATATGCATAAACATAAATACTACTCCCCCTTAAGCAAGGAAAACATGTACTTCTCCCCCTTAAGCAAGGAAAACATGCATATATCTCAAATACTTCTCCTCCTTTTTGTCAATTATCAACAAAGGGGTTAAAGTAAAAACAAAATCATCAAATTTTTCTCCCCCTTTTTGTCCGAAATAAGGAACTAATGAAGGGGTAAACATAAATCAATCAATAAAGGATTATATGCGATATACATTCATGAAGAGGAAGACGCTAAGTTAGCTTCCCTACACATATGCATTACATGAAGAAGGGAAGACAAGCCCCAATTCACATAACACATATTATATAATGCATAAGAGGATATGTGAAGCTCCCCCTACACACGTGTACCACATAAAGAAGAGTTGTCAAGCTCCTCAATATACAATACACTCAACATGAATCTATATGTAGAAGAGATGTTAAGCTCTCCTTGCATATAGGCAATACAAATCAAAAATTTTGATTTTTCTTATAAAACAAAATTTTGAATTTTCTCAATAAAACAAATCTTGAGAATTTTTCTTAAAATTTTATTTTCTTATCATAAACAACTTTGTGCTTTAAATATGTAAAACAATTTTAACTCAAGCACAAATAAGTCATAAATATGTATGAAAAATGAGTATACCAATTGAAATTGATACATACATATATAAGAAAACAAAATATGAGTATATACAAAAATAGAGTCAAATTGATACCAATTGAAACGATTCAATGATACCAATTGAAACAATAATAGGATCATGTGTATATCTCATAAACATTGAAGAATAAATAACTAGTTAAATTAATTTTTGAAAAACTAGTTAAAGATCCTTCAAAATAAATCATATGTTTTTCATGAATCATACTAAATACACAAAAATTCAAGCACTCATGGTCCATAAAGCTCAAAAATAATCATGAAACAAGGTCATGAATAAACAAATAAGGTGTGAGTGTTCAAAAAATCATGTAAATAGCATTTTCATGAAAATATTCATTTAGGCTCAAAAAGAACAAGAATCTTTTATTTTTATCAAACAAAACATGAAAATTCATTTTTCATTAAAACAATAAATTTCATGGTATATGTATGATTAATCTAAATCTAACAATATGCATACATATCCCAAACATCAAACGAGTCTATTAATAGTATTTGCATGAAAGCAAGAGACTCAAAAAGGATATACATGTATATTTATTAGTTTTGAATAAAAATTACATATACATGAAGTAAAACATGAAAATTGACAAAACAAGTATAAATGAAAGAATCATCAAAACTAGGCTATACATGTGCATATAGTGAGTACAAGTGAACAATGAAGTGCAAACGTATATGAATCAAATGTTGCTCACTACTTGTACATGTATAAATCCAAGTTTTGATAAAAACTACATTTAAACTAGTTTACCACATGAAGCACAAAACCTAAAACATGAACATGCTAAAAATAAGACATATGAACAAGCATGTAAATAAACAAATTAGGAGTTTAGAGATAGTTACCAAACCATAAGAACTATACTCCAAATCTCCAAACATGGTGGTCGTCCCACCAAAACTCCTTGATAGCGATGCATCTATATATGTGTCTATTAAGTCCATGTGCATCCACCATCAAGGCACCATCCCTCTCACGTCGTGTGAGAACCCTCACCTACATCAAAAACACAAGGTGGGGGTTTTGGTACCCATTTTCTTTTGGGTCCTTGGGGGTTAGTCTTGTAAGGAACCCAAACATTTTTCTTATTAGCAAAATTTAAATCATGCAACTTATCAAAACAAAATTTTGCTAAATGGCCTTTGCGTCCACAATGTGTACATTTGTACACCTTAAGATGCTTATGTGTATGAGTGTGATCATGACGTGCAACATAAGCATATGCATGATGGTGATGTGCATGAATGTGTGGAGTTTGTTTCTTTGAAAATAAAGACTCCAATCTAGAATGGTTAAATACACATGTGCTCAAAGTAGAGCTCAAACAATCAATTTTATTTTTCAAAACATTTATCTCATTTGTGGTTGCATGTAAAGCATGATGAGATATAAAACTATTTTTCTTGTTCTTTTTAGAAACAAATTCTTTTTCTTTTTCAAAAATTTTTCTTTTCAAAGAGTTGTTTTCTTGAAAAGCAACTTCCTTTTGTTTTTCCCCCAAAACAATTTTATTTTTCAAACAAGTGTTTCCTTCACAAAGATCATTTAATTTGGACATTAAGGAAACATTCTCATTTTTCAAATCTTCTTTTTCTTTTTCTAAACATGCAATCTTATTTTTAAATGAATCATTTTCTTTTTGCATGCAAACAAAATCCTTTTTCATTTTCTTATTTTCCTTTGTAATCATGTCATATTTTTCAAGAAGGAGTTGACAAAAAGATGTGAGCTCATCATATGACATGTCATTTTCATCTACCTCGGATTCGGTAGTTATCTCAAGGGGGTTATCCCCTTGGACCATATAGCACAAGTTGGAGGCGTCGCTTCCAACATCCGAATCGCTCCCCGCATAATATAGATCCTTTTCGCCGAGGGAGATGATGATGTTCCATGCTACAAAAGCCGAATCAACATTAGCAACCCTAGATAAATAATCATCATTTAGGGTAGACTTTAAAGCATTAAGGGCTTTTGCATTAGCCTCATTATTCTTGCTATTAACATATGAATCTTTAGTGGTAGCAAGATAAACATGAATGCCTAGGGCTTTGAGGTACATAGACATCTTAACCTTCCATATATAGATGTTAAGAATGTCAAAGGTGGGTGGTGACATGAAGTCCATGGTGTGTGTACAAAATAGTGATTAGCCAAAAATGAGGATCTTTAACTCTAGGTTGTAAGACCCAAATTCAGAACACTTGGCTTTGATACCAATTGTAGGATCACCTAGAGGGGGGGTGAATAGGTGATGGCTAATCTAATGGTTACTTAATGCCAAATAATGCGGAATTAAAGACTATAATGACCTAAACTAAACTCTTACACTAAACACCACGTATAACACAAGAGTGTTGCCGAATTTCCCGTGAAGGGCTCTGGACTAACTCCTCTAGATTCCCCTAGATAAGGGTTGAGGTGCCGCGTTGGCTCTCTTGGTTGAATACAAGTGTTAGCAAACAATCCCAAGCAAGTATAACAATTAAGCACACAGGTATATCAAGGATATAAAGATGAATACAATTTAAGCATGCAAGATATAAACAAGAGATAGAGAGAGTGTGAGCAATCACAAACACAAGGGATTTGTTTCGAGGTTCGAGCACACTTGCTCTACATCCCCGCCTTCGACACACGAAGGATTTCCACTATGCACGATCCCAATGGATCACTCCTCGGTGCCACAACACCTACAAGCCCTCGGACTCCCTAGTCCCGTACACACCGCAAGCCCACCGGCTCGCCGAGGCCGCACCTCAAATCAAGAGTTCACACACGAACTCTAAACCACCGCGAACACACTTTTCCGCCTCCTCAAAGAACAAGAAAGAAGTCTTTGGTGATCACAACACTTTGATCACCTAAAAACAATCTCACTACAACACTCCTATAGGATGAATAGCAATGGATAGCTTAAGTGTATGTGTGAGAAAACAAGGAAAGAGATGGTGGAGGAAAACTCAAGAAAATCTCTTTTAATCACTCTTGATAAAACTCTCCTTTTGATTGAAAATATTTGCTCTCAAATATGTGGAGAAAACCTCTTGATAGGATAGGAAAAACTGGCCCAAAAATACTCCAAAAATCTTAGAGAAAACAACCCCCAAATGGCCCAATTTATAGGGCTCCAAAAACTAGCCGTTGGAGGCCTGACAGAACTGTCGGTCGACCGGCCAACGGTCATATTTCAGACCGTTGAGCCATCGGTCGACCGAGGCCAGGATACAAAGAGCAAGTCTCTCTGTCCGGTCGACCGTCCGGTCGACCGGGGCCTTTCCAGAGAGCAGAGCTCTCTGGACGGTCGACCGGGTCGGTCGACCGGCCCTCCTGCCAGAACTGGCGTGCACGTCTGTGCACGTCGGTCGACCGTGACGGTCGGCCAACTTCAAGCTGCGGTCGACCGTCCCGGTCGACCGGCTGAAGCCAGGAAACAATGTTAAGGGATTAAAAACTTGGTCTTTTTGGCTAAAATAAAATCCCATAAAATCATAGAAAATCTACAAAAATAGTTTTACCAATATACTTTGATAAACAAACATGCATGCACAAAATCAAGGCATGTTACAAATGATTTGGACTATTTTTGTAATATAGAAAAATTGGCTCAAATGAAAACAGTATTTTTCCAAACTTAATTTTTCAAAAAACTTGTTTTTTCAAAACTTCACCAAATACAAAAACAAGATATTTAAACAATTTTGAAAGCATAGAGTGTATGGATATGATCCACTACACAAACATGGTGAAATATCTATATTTTGACATTAAGCACTAAACATGGTTTTGGATAAAACATATAAACTTGAATACCAAAAACCAAAAAGATATTTTGTCAAAGAGAAAAAAATATTTTCTAAAACAAACTAAATCAAGAGTGTGTGTGTATTATGATATACTTGAGCAATCCACCAACTATTCTATCCTTTACATTTTTGTAACCCCCTGCTCCCTGATGTACGTATCACAGTATCAGTACGCGATACGGCGTATATTGTTGATTTGACCTCCGTGGTAGTCTGATTGAGTTGATTTCAGTTTCAAACATCATTTTCTAATATTTTAAATTTTTCAGGATTTTCTAAAATTTTTCTGGATTATTTTGGAAAATCTCCGTAGTCGGTATCGACCGATACCGATAACCGGCTCTACGATTTTTATTTCACAAACGAAACCGTATTTTGAGAATCTACTTTCACCTTGTGTCTTAGAATCATATTATCTACCTTAGAGTATTTTTGGGGATTTTTCTGAATTTATCAAAAATCTGGCCAAACCGGTGTCCCCCGGTATCAGCGACATCTTCCAGGATTTTTAATTTGCAAACCAGACAGAATTTTTGCAAACTGTTTTCATATTACGTCTCAGGATAATATTCTCTATTTTGTGTAATTTTTGGGCACCGTTCAGAGCTGGTCGAATTTTGGGCCGCATTAAATAATAGTATTTAATTATTTAAATACTTTTTCTTTTTCTTTTCTTTTTCTTTCCCCTTCTTCCTTTCTCTGGATCCTTCACCTCCACCACCTTAACCCAACCGCCCTTCCTCTCTCTCCCTTAAAAATCCCCTCACTCTTTCTCTTCCCAAAAATCTCTCTCTCTCTCTCCCACTTCTCTCTCCTCTCTCTATCTTTCTCTTTCTTCTCTCTCTCCCACACTCTCTCTCTCCCCCTGTTGGCCGCCGGCCTTGCTGCCGACGCGCCCAGGTGGCCGGCGCGCAACCGGGCTCCGCCCCCGCCTCCGGCCACGCGGCCGGTGGTCGGCCGCCACCGCGCGCCTCCCCTCCAGCCGCCACGGCCGCCATGGCCGCGCAGCCGCGCGGCCATGCCCCTGCTTTTTATCCCCCTCTCCTCTTTCTCTCTCTCCCTCTCTCACCTTCCCTCTCCCTCACCCTCTCTCTCTCTCACTCACCCCCTCTCTCTCACTCTCTGAGCCCCCGCTGGCGGCCGGGACCGCCGCCGGCAGGCCGGCCGGCCGGCTGCGCAGGAGCAGCAGCAGCAAACTGCTGCTGCTGCTCTTATCTCTTTTAAGTGGGTTTGGGTAAAACCCAAACCCACTAACCCACTAATGGGTTAAGTTGTAAACCCGTTAACCCAATTACCCAATAACTTAAGTTACGTGGGTATGGGTTGTAGATCTAAACCCGACCCGTTATGAGCCCAAACCCGCATCCAAACCCAATAAAGGTAATTTTACAGAAAACCCCCTGCTACATTTCAGTATTTGCACTTACAATATGTTTATTTACATATTTAACCTATTTTGATGATTTTTAGCGTTCGGGCGATATCTGGAGCATCCGGACTCCGATTCGGACGATTCTAGATCCGTTGCGATCGTGGGAAAGAGAGCTACCTTTTCATGACCAGTTTGTGAGTTTTTTATTTTTATAAATTATATGTTTATCATGTTTAGTAAAAGTGATTATGGCTTCATTATCGGTAAATCATTAAAATTATTGTTTATTAAAATGTCCTAATCTTGATAATTATTGTTTCCTACAAATGTCATTGTGGGGACATCCATGTAAGTACAACATAGAGATAGAGATTACCTGAGTTAGTATACCACGTATAGGTATATCTGGATGATTGGTTAGTTAACGAGATTAAAGTGATAATTAAAACAGATCATTAGTTTAATACTTTGATGGTACCCATCGTCATAGTGACCACTAGTGTAGCTGTATTTGACACTCGAGTAGATGATATAGCCATAGAACACTGGACACGATAGTTTACATCCATTGTATTGCATATTCATGTCTATCTGTTACATAGAGGCTTGTTAGACGGGACACTGTTATCTCCTGCATATTCACCATGACTTACATATCCTGTCAATCGGGACCCTGTTACCACATGTACAGATATCACCGTTGCACAGATGCTATGACACGTCACACCAGTAGTCCGTATTCATGTGCACCACTTCACAGAATACCGTCATGTCATATTATTGTGATCATCGTTACATGGATTCTCGGCATATTACTGTTACACATGCATGTATGGTTTCTTTATTCTCGTCATATGTATTGCTCCATGTTACCGTATTCATGTTATATGATTGTTTCCTGTTACTGATATGGATATTCCCGTTACTGGACATGAGAGCTGTTGATATGTGACATGTGGAATCCCACATCTAATGTTCCCGTTTCCCGTTATATTGTTCTATGCTATCAACAGAGCTCAGATCCTGTTATCATGTTACCTATATCATGTACTGTATTTGTTCTTGTTACATTGTATACTTAAATATCAGATCATAAAGATAACTTGGGTATGGGGGAGACTTGACGGTTGACTAGGTCTTGTCGGGTGGATGTCTGGATCCATTGTTTGTCCCACTGCAGGGGACGGGGTAGTGCTGGCTACCATCTGTTACTCATGAGCTCCCGTTTCCCGTTATGTTTTAGCTCATTGAGATTCCCGTTACATGTTACAGCCCTAGCGGGCTGGCCCTGGTCTCAGCAGCTAGGGATCTGTTTAAGGCCGTTGTCCCGGGTATGCACGGGATACACCCACCCGATAAGAGCTTCTCGACCATGGGTTTCCAATTAACATAATAAAATAGTATGCACAATAGTGATGTCGGGAACACTTGTTATTTGGTCACTCTCTCGTTTGGATAATGGTACCCGTATGCCATGTCCGGATGGGTTCGACTGGAGTGCAGGCTCTAGTATGAACTGCCAGTGGTATGGGACACTGGAAGAGATTGATTAAAATACCAGGTGGTACTGATTGCTACTATTGTCTAAATGACATGACTTGCCTGATACATGTATGCTATCTTATTACTGGTCCTGATAATTGATCTGCTATCATGTGATATGTATATTTGTTATTTTACCTAGTACCTGTTACCCTTTCTGTGATGGAAGACTACGCATGTTCTGCAGTGCATATATTCTATGTTCTGTATACCTTGTAGACATCATTACTGTATATGCACAACACCTTATTGTGGTTATATTGCATATGCCCATCTGCATGTTCACTTCTATCACGTCACCACTAGCATGTTCATTTCTATTACGTCACCACTAGACAACAGTATTTATTATATAAACTGGATATGACTATAGACATGACCCGATAAGAACATGCTAGGTAGTAAAGGTATTAAAAGATGACATGTTTATATATTTCTACTGCTTATTATATGCTTATTATATGGTATCACTAATAGAACATCATGTATTATATATTAGTATCGTGCTTGTATTACTATAGTATATATTACTGCCTCCTTCATTTTACCACTCACTAGGTCGCTTTCTGACGACCTTGGGTTTGCGTGCCCAGGTTGGAGATCCGAGTCACCGTATTATCAGATAGTGCCTTGGAGTTACATAGGAGATTCCTCATCGAGACTATTCATAGGTTTCTTTATAATTTATTGCTGTTATCTTATTTATCCCTGTTGTTCTATCTGTTATGATCACTAACCTCTTTCTTCAGGTATTCTTGTACTTATTTCCTGCTGGAACCCTTGTGTATATGGAGATTATGACCTGTACTGAGGCTTAACGTACGCGTGAGGGTGTTTTCACCTCGCGTATGTACGTCGCCATAACGTCTCCGTATCCTTGGGAACGGGGCGTTACAATTTTATCTAAAAACAAACCTAGAAACAAGTCTTCATTTTCTTGAAGTCTTCATTTGAAGTCTTCTCATCTTCTTGACTTGGTCCAAACACGATCCAATGGCTCTTGGATCAAACCGTGCTAGCTCCAAAACTTGACTTCAAAATCCTTTGTTGAAGCTATGCATCTACTAAGATCTTGATCATAAATCTATCACTAATTAAACACAAGATCATTAGTACTATAACTACATGAGTTGATCATCATCAAAACTAAAGTGATGGGCCTTCGGGCCAACAAAAGCGAATTCAATACTTCTGTTTATTGGGATTATGGTTCCATTGATAATATTATGTCCTAAAAATCTTATTTCTTGTTGAAATAGTTTCATTTTAGGGGCTGATATTACCAGTCCATTCTTTATAATGAGGTATTTAAATATATTTAGGTGTTGAAAATGCTCATCTAGAGTATTAGAATATACCAGAATATCATCAATATAGGATAGTATGAAGTTAGTATGATTCATGGATATATCATTCATTATAATTTGAAATTCTGATGGAGCATTTTTTAATCCAAAGGCATTACATTCCACTCGTAATGGCCAAATGGAACAGTGAAAGCAGTTTTATATTTATCTTGCTCATTTATTTGAATTTGCCAATAGCCAGATTTTAATCAAATTTAGAAAATATTTTGGAATTTACTATTCGGTTCAATAAGTCTCTTTTATTGGGGATTGGATATCTAATCCATTTTAACACCTTATTAAGTGGTTTATAATTTATTACTAATCTCAGAACTCCTCGTTCTTTCTCGGCTGCATTATTAACATAAAAGGCTGTGCAGCTTCAAGGAGAATAAAATTTTCTTATTAGGTTTTTATTCAGGAGATCATTAATCTCTTTCTTACAAAGTTCTAAGTATTCTTTATTCATTTGGCAAGGTCTTGCCTTAGTGGGAATATTCCTTTCATTAAAGGATTCTTCATAGGGTAAAGAAACAATATGTTATTTTCTTTCCCAAAAAGTATTAGGTAGATTACTACAGGTTTGTGATTTAAAAGTTTCTTCTACCTGTTTAATTTTTAATTGAAGTTAGCTAGATTGCAATTGTCTAGATATATTTGTTTTAACAATCTCTTCTTTAAGGAAATTGATTTGATTCTCCTTTAAATAGATTTCTTTGACTTCATTAAGAAGTTTGACTATCGAATTAGTTATAAATTCAAAGGTTACATTTTGACCTTTATAACAGGTAACTATACCATTTTTATTAATTTGTTTAATTGGCATTAGCTTTCCTAAAAAAGGAGTGCCTAGTATTACGTGCTGTGATATTTCCTTACTATTAAAAAGTGTAGAGGGATACAATTTTATCTTTACAAATATTTACATCAGTAACTTTATATGGTGTAGTAAGTGCTTTATTATTAGCAGCACTTAAAGTTTGTGTAGTGTGTTCGCAATATTTTAATGGTATTAATCCTTCCTTTATACAATTAAGATCAGCACCGCTATCAACAAGTGCTATTAAGTCTTGAATGTAAAATTCATTATTGATGAGTAAATTGATCTTTATATACCATTTTTGGGTTATTATCAAGTCCATTGTTTGTAGAAATTGATTTACTTGGTTTGAGGATTCTTCATTATTTGAAGATTCTGCATTAGTTTTTTCTTCTAGGCCTTCTTTATCTTCTTCTAATTTCATTAGTCTGAAGCCTAGGGATTCATTCTCTTTCTTTAAAGTTTTTATTTCTATTTTTAATATATTGACTTCTTGATGTAGTTCTTGAATAGTTATTGGTTTCTTTTTTTTATTTCTATATCTTTCAAGAACCTCAGAGAGTCTATAGACATTGTCTATTCTGGGTAATTTTTCTTTTTCTTTTTCTTTTGTAGTAATTATTAGTTCTATTATTTTATTTTTTATTGTTGTATCCATTTCATTATTCGTTACATAGTTAAAAAGATTTTTCTTTTCATCAGTAGTTAAGACACAAAGTCCATTCATTTCTACGAAAGACTTGTAATAGTTTAATTGGTCAAGGGTACAGCATTGACCATCACATTTTTGATATTCTTCTTCTTCTTCAGAGTCTTCTGAGGAAGAAGATTGGTCTTCTTCTGAAGTAGAATTTATCATTATTTTTAATAAGGTTCTTTTAAGACCTTCGTCTTCAATTTCTTCAATTTTCTTTTAGTATAACATCTATTAGCATAGTGGCCTAATTTGCCACATTTATAACATTTTATATTATTTTGTTTAGTCTTCGCTTTTTCTTTTCTGTGAAATGGTTCTCTTTATTCTTTATTTCTCCTTTTATTAATAGCTTTATATTTTTTTATTGCTATGAGTAGGTTTTTTAAAGTCATTATTTCTTTTCTTCATATATTTTGGGGGTTTAGGCTCATCTATAGCAAATGGCTATAGAATTCTCCTAATTGCTTTCTTTCTGAGATTCGCTGGACCTTTAATTGGTGTCTTAATTTCAAGTCATTACAAAGAGCTAGTCCTTCTTGGATACAGGAATTGATTAGGTTTCCATAAGTATAATTATGATATGGTATCGTGCCATTATTTTTATCTCTGAGAGTTTTCCTTACTCTCTCAGCAAAAAGATTTGGTAATCCATCAATTAGTTTAGATTTCCAATGTACATTATTAGCATCATGTAGTAGCATTACCCTACTCAAGAAGGTATCTTTATACCATCTAAAATGAGTTAAAGTTGGGCATTTTAAATTCTGAAGAAAGGTTCTATTCTTTTCTCCATGATCTGTCACTCCTCCAGTGAAGTGTTCCAATATTGTCATCATTAAGGTATAGACTGCATCTTGAGTTGTTGCATTATTTCGATTTTAATGGCATTGAATATTTCTAATTTTGTTCTGATGTGATACAATGATCCCACCAGCCCTTTAAAATGCCAGTAAAACCGCAAGTAATGAAATTAGCTATGTCTCTGTCAGAATTATTATTCTGCTTACAGACAGTAGCATACATCATCATTCGATGTAATTGATCATGAATTACTTTCTCAGAAGCACCATCAATATTCCATTCATAAATTGAATTACTATGATAAGAATTTTGAATTAAATAATCATTTTCCTCGAAGAGAATATCCATTGGAGTTGGTCTTTTATAATAATATATGTCAGCTCTTCTTTGAGGTTTAAAATCCAATTTATTTATTTTAGTAGGTTTCATACTTTCTTTAAAAGAGTCTTCAATATTAATTATTTAGTTTAAATTCAAATTGTCTAAATTATCTTCATTGGATATTTCTGATCAGAGCCAGTGAATGGCTGAGTAAGGTATTATATTCTGTGCTCTTCTCATATAATTAATTACTTTACTAACTAGTTTTTAGTTTAGATTAGGGTTATATGCCGTAGTATTGCATGGTCTGGCTTCCACCTAGTGGAACGACATCTAAGTCGCGTAGGATCTGTTGCCGATGGACTGGCGTTTAGTCTCCGTAAATCGTTGACAGTCGTGCTAGGTTTTACAGACTAAAGATACATTAGGTAATCTAAACTTAGTCTAAAATAAAGATAAGTTATCTTAGCAATTCGTTACATAGAAAAGAGTACAGAATAGTTCTACTCGAAACCTTCAAATGGATCTAATAGGTTCTACTTCTCGTAATTTAACTAAAGGAAAATCAGTTAAAAATTCTAATTTAATAGAATATCCTACCGAAATAGAGGACCTTAATAAATGGTCTATTTCGAAGGTCCCAGCAAAACAAATCTATAATATAGGAATGTTTGATTTTAAATCTTCCGTGGCAATCAAGACCATGGAAAGATCAATCCAAGTAGACAATGACGAACAATCAATAAAATTACTAAATGAAGAAGACTTACAGTCCTTCATTGATAAATACAATTTTATCCATATTGGGCTGATCCAAATAGCCTTAAAACCTTTAACACTTCAAGTGTTAAATACTTCACTACTAACCTCACTAAGAGATGCTAGATGCTTAGACTATGTTCAATCTCTAATGGGAGTAATGCAAACTAGCCTTTGTCACGGCCCAATTTATTTTAATGTTTATCCAAATTTAAGCCTATCGTTGACTGACCCAAATATATTAGAGGCAGCTACACTAAATCTAAAAATGTATGGCTATAATTTTATGCCTGGATCTGAAACAATTGCAGTAATATTTAGAATTCACTACAAATTGCTGAATAATTTAGCAGCTAAAGCTAAAAAAGTAACTAAACCAGGAAAAACCATTCTTGTTGAAACCAATCTGTTATCCTCAAATATAGCAACAAATAGATCCTAAAATGAGAAGAAATAAATTTTCTACAAAATTGGTTACTAACTTCCTCTATCCCTCCTAGGCATATTGTAGAAACAGACTTAGACCAAATAATTCAGTCTGAGGATGGAGAAGTTGAAGTTCGATTTAATCCAAAATAATAATAGAATCTCTAGTTCAAGAAATTTTAATTCTAACTTTGAAAATCAATCAATTAAAAGTGGTAATTATACGAGAAGAGATAAAGAATTAGAAGTACAAGGAATAAAAATATCTAATTCCTCAATAGCCCATCCAATTTACGAGAGGCCTAATCCGGGCTCTCCTACACAATCAGATATGGACTTTAATATTTAATGGAGTTTGACTTTTCACCAGGAAGCTTACCAAGAATATATCTAAATATGGAATACAATAAAGATATCCATTTTAAACAATGGTTTGAAAAAAAATTTCCTATTGAAAAGAGATACTATTACAAAGATGAATATTATAAACATCTTGTTCGAATAGATAAATTAAGACTTTTTTCTGAATGGTTCATAAATACCTACATAAATGATGAATTTAATAAACTTAATGTTCTAGAGGAACATTATAAATCTTGGGTTACCACTAATGGTAAGAGGATTAATGCATTATATCCCAGGCGAAACCATAAAACTTATTACTGCCTCAGATTACACTGAAGCAGCAGCTTTAATCAAAGTTTTATCTGAGCCCAAGGAAGAAACAATAAAAGAATTACAAAAGGTTATTAAGCAAAATAATTATACAAATGTCTATGTCCAAGTTCTAGGTCAACAATTGACTAGAATAGAATCTGGCATAGAAATATTAATAAATAAATTAAATCAAGTTGCACAATTAGAAACTCCTTTATTAAAAAAGGAAGAGAGGACGAATTATGTTCCTATAAAACCACCCACAGAGGTTACTGGATTTAAACTTCATTCTCAAAAGGATGAGATTACTTTTTTAATAGACCAATTAAAAAAGACCAATTTAAATACTATTGAAGGGAATTCATCTGATCAAGAGATGGATGAAGAATTGGATGAACCTGAAGAATCAATATCAGATATATCCAATGAAGATAATTTAGACAATTTGGATTTAAACCAAATAATTAATATTGAAGACTCTTTTAAAGAAAGTATGAAATCTACTGAAATAAATAAATTGGATTTTAAACCTCGAAGAAGAGTTGACAAATATTATTATGAAAGACCAACTCCAATGGATATTCTCTTCGAGGAAAATGATGATTTAATTCAAAATTCTTATCATGGTAATTCAATTTATGAATGGAATATTGATGGTACTTCTGAGAAAGTAATTCATGATCAATTACATCGAATGGTGATGTATGCTACTGTCTGTAAGTAGAATAATAATTCTGACAGAGAACATAGCTAATTTCATTACTTGCGGTTTTACTGGCATTTTAAAGGGCTGGTGGGATCATTGTATCACATCAGAACAAAAATTAGAAATATTCAATGCTATTAAAATCGAAAATAATGTAACAACTCAAGATGCAGTCTATACCTTAATGATGACAATATTGGAACACTTCACTGGAGGAGTGACAGATCATGGAGAAAAGAATAGAACCCTTCTTTAGAATTTAAAATGCCCAACTTTAACTCATTTTAGATGGTATAAAGATACCTTCTTGAGTAGGGTAATGCTACTACATGATGCTAATAATGTACATTGGTAATCTAATCTAATTGATGGATTACCAAATCTTTTTGCTGAGAGAGTAAGGAAAACTCTCAGAGATAAAAACAATGGTATGATACCATATCATAATTATACTTATGAAAACCTAATCAATTCCTGTACCCAAGAAGGACTAGCTCTTTGTAATGATTTGAAATTAAGACACCAGTTAAAGGTCCAACGAATCTCAAAAAGAAAGCAATTAGGAGAATTCTGTAGCCAATTTGCTATAGACGGGCCTAAACCCCCAAAATATATGAAGAAAAGAAATAATGACTTAAAAAAACCTACTCATAGCAATAAAAAATATAAAGCTTATAATAAAAGGAGAAATAAAGAACAAAGAGAACCATTTCACAAAAAAGAAAAAGCGAAGACTAAACAAAAGAACATAAAATGTTATAAATGTGGCAAATTAGGCCACTATGCTAATAAATGTTATACTAAAATGAAAATTGAAGAAATTGAAGACGAAGGTCTTAAAAAAATCTTATTAAAAATAATGATAAATTCTACTTCAGAAGAAGACCAATCTTCTTCCTCAGAAGACTCTGAAGAAGAAGAAGAATATCAAAAATATGATGGTCAATGCTGTACCCTTGACCAATTAAACTATTACAAGTCTATCGTAGAAATGAATAGACTTTATGTCTTAACTACTGATGAAAAGAAAAATCTTCTTGACTATGTAATGAATAATGAAATGGATACAACAATAAAAAATAAATAATAGAACTAATAATTACTACAAAAGAAACCAATAACTATTCAAGAACTACATCAAGAAATCAATTCATTAAAAATAGAAATAAAAACTTTAAAGAAAGAGAATGAATCCCTAGGCTTCAGACTAACGAAATTAGAACAAGATAAAGAAGGCCTAGAAGAAAAACCTAATCCAGAATCTTCAAATAATGAAGAATCCTCAAACCAAGTAAATCAATTTCTACAAACAATGGACTTGATAATAACCCAAAAATGGTATATAAAGATCAATTTACTCATCAATAATAAATTTTATATCCAAGACTTAATAACACTTGTTGATAGCGGTGCTGATCTTAATTGTATAAAGGAAGAATTAATACCATTAAAATATTGCGAACACACTACACAAACTTTAAGTGCTGCTAATAATAAAGCACTTACTACACCATATAAAGTTACTGATGTAAATATTTGTAACGATAAAATTTGTATCCCTCTACACTTTTTAATAGTAAAGGAAATATCACAGCACGTAATACTAGGCACTCCTTTTTTAGGAAAGCTAATGCCAATTAAACAAATTAATGAAAATGGTACAGTTACCTGTTATAAAGGTCAAAATGTAACCTTTGAATTTATAACTAATCTGATAGTCAAACTTCTTAATGAAGTCAAAGAAATCTATTTAAAGGAGAATCAAATCAATTTCCTTAAAGAAGAGATTGTTAAAACAAATATATCTAGACAATTGCAATTTAACCAACTTCAAATAAAAATTAAACAGGTAGAAGAAACTTTTAAATCACAAACCTGTAGTAATCTACTTAATGCTTTTTGGGAAAGAAAACAACATATTGTTTCTTTACCCTATGAAGAATCCTTTAATGAAAGGAATATTCCCACTAAGGCAAGACCTTGCCAAATGAATAAAGAATACTTAGAACTTTGTAAGAAAGAGATTAATGATCTCCTGAATAAACCTAATAAGAAAATCTTATTCTCCTTGGAGCTGCATAGACTTTTATGCTAATAATGCAATCGAGAAAGAACAAGGAGTTCCGAGATTAGTAATAAATTATAAACCACTTAATAAGGTGTTAAAATGGATTAGATATCCAATCCCCAATAAAAGAGACTTATTGAACCGAATAGTAAATGTCAAAATATTTTCTAAATTTGATTTAAAATCTGACTATTGGCAAATTCAAATAAATGAGCAAGATAAATATAAAACTGCTTTCACTGTCCCATTTGGCCATTACGAATGGAATGTAATGCCCTTTGGATTAAAAAATGCTCCATCAGAATTTCAAAATATAATGAATGATATATTCATGAATCATATTAACTTCATACTATCCTATTTTGATGATATTCTGGTATATTCTAATACTCTAGACGAGTATTTTAAACACCTAAATATATTTAAATGCCTCATTATAAAGAATGGACTGGTAATATCAACCCCTAAAATGAAACTATTTTAACAAGAAATAAGATTTTTAGGACATAATATTGTCAATAGAACCATAATCCCAATAAACAGAAGCATTGAATTCGTTTCTAAATTTCCAGATGAAATAACTGATACAAAACAACTACAAAGATTTTTAGGCGCATTGAATTATGTAGCATACTAGTATAAAGATCTAGCTAAAGATACAAAAATTTTGCATGATAGACTGAAAAAAAATGCTAAACCTTGGTCTACAGAATATATTGAATCAGTAAAACGAATAAAACAAAAGGTAAAAAATCTTCCTTGTCTACATCTTGCAAACCCTGACTGGTTTAAGATAGTAGAGACTGATGCTAGTGATATTGGATTTGGAGGAACTCTTAAACAATTAAATCCAAATAAAAAAATTTAAGGAACTAGTTAGATTCCATTCGGGTAAATGAAATCCAACTCAATATAATTATTCAACAATTAAGAAAGAACTTCTTGCCATAATAAAATGTATATATAAATTTCAAGATGATCTGCTTAATAAAAAATTCTTATTAAGAATTGACTGCAGTTCTGCTAAATCTATTATAGAAAAGGATGTTAAAAATTTAGCTTCAAAACAAATCTTTGCTAGATGGCAAGCTGAATTGTCTATTTTTTATTTTGATATTGAATATATTAAGGGCAGAGACAATTCTCTACCTGATTATTTAACCCGTGAATTTTTACAGTCTAATGCAGGACTCTAGTGCAGGTAAAGGCCGAGGCGTGAAAAAGGCAAAACTCCCTGGCTTGTCCTATCTAAGCCTAATACGGGGAGGCCTTTAATAGCACCTAATTCTCCTAATTCCCCCTCTAATTCATCAGGCAATATTCCTGATAGGGAAGAATCTTCCAACCAATTTCAAACTAATTCTTCATCAGGCAATACTCCTGATAGGGAAGAATCTTCTCACCAATTACAAATAAATGCAGCTTCAACTTATAAAGTAATTCTTGAAGCTGAAGAGATATTTTACCAGAATAATTCCGAATTGATCACAAATTTTGAAAAGAATACTATTCTTAATCCCTTCCAATTACCTTGTAGGAATATCATGTCTCACAACTGGAGAAAAAAGAGTAATAGCTCTAACGGGAGTAATACTCCTCTTACTATTTCACAAAGACTAATCTTTTTCCTTCAAGACCGTGAAAAACTTGCCCAAGATATAGTAGAAAATCTTCCTTCTGAACTCTACTACAAAATAGTGCAAACACCCAGCACTGCTGAAACCCAATTACTCCATCAAATAAATCAGCTTCGTCACACATTCCCTGAAGGATCTTATCGAGTAATAAAACCCGAAATTTCCAGTCTAAGACTCCTATTAAACCCAAATACTCCTCAATCGCAAAAAATTTGGGCCATAGAAAATGGTCTTTGTTATGGACTAGTGTCTCACTCCTATCGAGACGGAATCCATTTGTTTCCTACCTTAATCACTACTTCTTTAAAACTTCGAGGCCTTTGTTCAGAAAGACTATATTTTAGATTTCTCTCAACTCCACCTACCTGGGTCAATGAAGAATATGAATCAGCCCAACATATAGTCTTCATCACCGAATACTATGGCTGGTGAGAATCTCAATCAACTCAATTCCTTTCCACACTCGGTGCCATATTCTATAAAGAAGGACATCACCCGGTGCCACCTGAAATTTTCAGAATGAATTTGGAAATAGATAAAATCTTTATCCAGTTACAGATGCAGAATACTATGGAAGGTTTTCCTGAAGGCTTTCATATTTTTCATCACTCTCCAAATTGGATTTTTGCCACTAATGTCCAAGGCATTTTGAAACTACTAGTGCCAAAATTCTCTGGAGAATTCATCCATGAACCCCGCTGATTAGTCTCTAATTTTGCATAATTTTCATCACATTCTTATATTTATTTAATGTAAAATTTTGCTAATAAAATCTTGTTTGCTTGATCCTAGGTCCATGGTGTGCAAATGAAGAAGAAGACCTAAATCACAATTTAATTAGTGATTAATAGCCTACCAAGTAGCTATTGACTTTAGAGTGAAAATTTTGTCAGCCCAGGGCATCAAATCGAAAATCCAGGAGTCGGGTGGACAGAAGACAGACTGGGCGGCGTACTGCCCAAAACTGGGCGCGCGCCGCCCTACCTGGGCCGCGAAAACGCGGCCCTGGCCGCGGACTGGGCGTGCGCCGCCCTACCTGGGCCGCGGAAACGCGGCCCTGGCCGTGTTTCCGCGGCCCTTTGTGCGCACGCGCGCTTACGCTTTGGGCCATGTGCTTCCCACGTGGCCCCCTTTCCCCTGGTGCCTATAAATACCCCCTCGGGTCTTCAGTTTAAGCAGATCTAGAGTTAGAGCAAGTTTTTGCAATCTTGTTTTAGGTTTGTAGTTGTTGTTGTTGTTCTTCTTCTACTTTTAAGTTTTAGCCATTAGAGTGAAAGAGAGAGAGTGTGTAAAGTGTTGTATTTGAAGGGTGACAAGATAATACAAGTACTACTTCTCTTCCTTCTTTCCAATTTACTTGTCTTTGCCATTTACTTTTACTTTTTTGTTGTAGTGTAACTTCTTTCTTCTTCACCTCTTTTCTTTTACTTTGTTTTAGTGTAACTTCCTCTCTTTAAATTTTCTTTTTTTTTCTTTTCTTGTAGTGTAACTCCCTCTCTCCACTTCTTTTCCTTTATTGTTTCTTTTACTTTTATGGCTAACTAACTTTTCATTAGCATGGCTGACTAACTACTAACCCACTAATTTCTAACACTTGATTGATAACCCAAATGAGTCAATAGTGTCAAACAAGCCTTGTGCAAACAAGAGCTATGACAACTTAAGACGAGGGTTCTAACTCTAATTTACCTACAAGTATTTTACTTTCTTATACTTCATGCTTAATGAGTTTTGATGATTTATGAGTTGTGTACTTTACTTGTTATTGTAAGTTAGAGACTTTTCCTTTTAACTTCGCCGATACCAATAGTGCACTCGAGTCTTCCCTTATTCTCGCCTTCTATCGGATCTTGATAAAGGAATGTCCGAGTTTTTGCCGTGTAACGCTAAGTTTTAGGATGAACTTTCACTCGATTTCCACGTGAATAGTTCCAATGAAAAAGGGTTGTGTTAGCCTATTATTCAATGTGAGGCTATCTTCCAAAAGTTAGAAATTAGTGGGAGCATTTAGTAGAAAGTTAGCCATGCATTTTTACAACTAAGAAAAAAAATCACTTTTACAAACCACCAAAACATTTTCCAACAATTCTTCAAACAACTTGTTTTCACTTTGAAAAGAATAATTCCGAATTGATCACTCTTATTAAACCCAAATACTCCTCAATCGCAGTCTAAGACTCCTATTAAACCCAAATACTCCTCAATCGTAAAAAATTTGGGCCATAGAAAATGGTCTTTGTTATGGACTAGTGTCTCACTCCTATCGAGACTGAATCCATTTGTTTCCTACCTTAATCACTACTTCTTTAAAACTTCGAGGCCTTTGTTCAGACAGACTATATTTTAGATTTCTCTCAACTCCACCTACCTGGGTCAATGAAGAATATGAATCAGCCCAACATATAGTCTTCATCACCGAATACTATGGCTGGTGAGAATCTCAACCAACTCAATTCCTTTCCACACTCGGTGCCACATTCTATAAAGAAGGACATCACCCGGTGCCACCTGAAATTTTCAGAATGAATTTGGAAATAGATAAAATCTTTATCCAGTTACAGATGCAGAATACTATGGAAGGTTTTCCTGAAGGCTTTCATATTTTTCATCACTCTCCAAATTGGATTTTTGCCACTAATGTCCAAGGCATTTTGAAACTACTAGTGCCAAAATTCTCTGGAGAATTCATCCATGAACCCCGGTGATTAGTCTCTAATTTTGCATAATTTTCATCACATTCTCATATTTATTTCATGTAAAATTTTGCTAATAAAATCTTGTTTGCTTGATCCTAGGTCCATGGTGTGCAAATGAAGAAGAAAACCTAAATCACAATTTAATTAGTGATTAATAGCCTACCAAGTAGCTATTGACTTTAGAGTGAAAATTTTGTCAGCCTAGGGCATCCAATCGAAAATCTAGGAGTCGGGTGGACAGAAGACAGACTGGGCGGCGTACTGCCCAAAACTGGGCGCGCGCCGCCCTACCTGGGCCGCGAAAACGCGGCCCTGGCCGCGGACTGGGCGTGAGCCGCCCTACCTGGGCCGCAGAAACGCGGCCCTGGCCGTGTTTCCGCGGCCCTTTGTGCGCACGCGCGCTTACGCTTTGGGCCATGTGCTTCCCACGTGGCCCCCTTTCCCCTGATGCCTATAAATACCCCTCGGGTCTTCAGTTTGAGCAGATCTAGAGTTAGAGCAAGTTTTTGCAATCTTGTTTTTAGGTTTATAGTTGTTGTTGTTGTTCTTCTACTTTTAAGTTTTAGCCATTAGAGTGAAAGAGAGAGAGTGTGTAAAGTGTTGTATTTGAAGGGTGACAAGATAATACAAGTACTACTTCTCTTCCTTCTTTCCAATTTACTTGTCTTTGCCATTTACTTTTACTTTTTTGTTGTAGTGTAACTTCTTTCTTCTTCACCTCTTTTCTTTTACTTTGTTTTAGTGTAACTTCCTCTCTTTAACTTTTCTTTTTTTTTTCTTTTCTTGTAGTGTAACTCCCTCTCTCCACTTCTTTTCCTTTATTGTTTCTTTTACTTTTATGGCTAACTAACTTTTCATTAGCATGGCTGACTAACTACTAACCCACTAATTTCTAACACTTGATTGATAACCCAAATGAGTCAATAGTGTCAAACAAGCCTTGAGCAAATAAGATCTATGACAACTTAAGACGAGGGTTCTAACTCTAATTTACCTACAAGTATTTTACTTTCTTATACTTCATGCTTAATGAGTTTTGATGATTTATGAGTTGTGTACTTTACTTGTTATTGTAAGTTAGAGACTTTTTCTTTTAACTTCGCCGATACCAATAGTGCACTCGAGTCTTCCCTTATTCTTGCCTTCTATCGGATCTTGATAAAGGAATGTCCGAGTTTTTGCCGTGTAACGCTAAGTTTTAGGATGAACTTTCACTCGATTTCCACGTGAATAGTTCCAATGAAAAAGGGTTGTGTTCGCCTATTATTCAATGTGAGGCTATCTTCCAAAAGTTAGAAATTAGTGGGAGCACTTAGTAGAAAGTTAGCCATGCATTTTTACAACTAAGAAAAAAATCACTTTTACAAACCACCAAAACATTTTCCAACAATTCTTCAAACAACTTGTTTTCACTTTTCAATTCTTTATTTGGACACAAAGAACTTTCTTTCTTCTTGAACTTTGAAGCCGCATCAAGCTTCCATCGCTCTCCCTCCTTGTGGATACGATCCATATAGCCACTTCGCTACTACGGAAGAATCGCAAAAGCAGTAATATCAACACACACTTCCTTCTCTTATTTTAGTATTTGCTTTTTGCCGATCAAATTTTTGCGCCGTTGCCGGGGAGGGAACGGCTTTATTGTTCACTACTAAAGATTTTTCTTTTTGTGTGTAGGAGAAGTACCAAGGAGCTCACTATCGCGGGAAGCAAAAGAGGTGGCCAAGGACATTGCGCGAGGACTCATTTGCCCTCGGAAAAATTTGTGTAAAAGCGAGTTTTTCCGATTGAAGTACTAACAAACTCGTTTGCAGGGTTGCCGAAAGCCGCTAAAAGAAAAAATTGCTTTCTAAATTTTTAGTTTCCCTTGATGCTTCACCTTATGCATGTATAATAAATTCAACAAAAATCCACTTGTTGCTTAATTGGAATTTGGACTAGACCTTTGCATATAGGGCACGTGTCTATTTCAATTCATTTCAATTTCTGTTGAAGAGTGCTGGAGAAAGGGTACGTGTGCATTCATATAGAATAGGACCAACATCTTGAAGTGATTTACCGCTTTGAGTGTTATCTTGTTGTGAATAAACTGTACACTTGCACAATTGACATTAAGGGTAAAACCCAAATAAACAAGATAAGGTGGGGATTTCATCACCCTTCCTTAGCCCAAAAACCATCTCCAAGTGCACTCACATTTTCCCAAGGCTTAACTAAAAATCAATAGACGTTGGCCCTAGGGATATCTCGGACTCACTAAGAGATTAACCGAGGTTGGAAATTGTAAGAACTATACTCCTGCAAAATCGGTGTCTAAGGAAAGTGGATTGAGAGGTAAAGCCTCGAAAGCTCCGTGGTTTGGCGTAATTAGGCCCGTGGCTCTGCCCGGATACCTCCCCCGAGCTTTGCCCTTTCCTGACCGATTAGCTTGTAGTCGAGTTCCTGCAACAACCTTCCCCGGAGAATCGACCAGTTAGGAGTCGTCTAGGTCCAGGTACCTTAGACTAAGGCTTGTGGTTGTTTTTCTTTCTTTTGTTTGTTTTTAGTTCTTTTTCGATTGTTTGTTGTCTTCACATTGGTTGTAATGTGCTGCATGCAAGAGTGGGTGAGAGATCCATCAACTTCCAGATTAATAAGAAACACTTCTCTACCCTTGCATCCAGAACCGGTGATGGCGTCACTTCAGGATAGATTTTACCCAATCAGAACTTCACTTCCATCTTGCATAAAACTTCCTGAAGCAAACGGCAATAATTTTGAGTTAAAGCCCCAATTCATTAACACTCTTCCCAAATTTCATGGTTTAGAATCAGAGGACGCATACTTCTTTGTTAGGAAATTTAAAGAAGTATGCCTCATGATGCGTATACCACAGCTAGAAGACGATGCCATTAGGTTACGTTTCATCCCTTTTTCCCTAAAGGACCTAGCTAAGAAATGGTTGTACAGCTTGGCAGCAGATTCAGTCACGACCTGGGATGATTTAGTCAAGGCGTTCTTGAAGAAATTCTACCCAATTCACAAAACTGCCCTCATTAGGAAGAACATCATGCAGTTTCGGCAAGAACCGAGCGAACCATTTTGGAGATACTTTGAGCGATTCAAAGATCTCCTAGATCAGTGCCCTCATCATGGAGTGGAGAAATGGCGTCAGTGCCAGATTCTCTACGATGGTTTAGACTATCAAACAAAAACCCTTTTAGAGACCATGTGTCAGGGAGGGTTCTTGCAGAAGGATAAGAATTAGGGTTGGGATTTGTTTGAGGATTTAGCTGAGAAAACCCTGCAATAGGAGTCAGCCTCGGAGAAACCTAGGAATTCACAATCTATAGCTTCAAGAGGAGGGCTCCTATCTCTAGAATCATCCATAGCTGCCGAGGCTAAGATTGCTACCCTAAGGAGAAGGATAGAGGCTTTGGAAACAAAAGAGCCTACCAGTGTCAACCAAATCAACCACCACCAATTCACAATCCGGGTTGTTCATATTGTCAGACACCAAACTATATTTTTGAAGAGTGCCCTGTTTTCCATGCCCAGTAAGTGCCACCGGAACACATGAACACGGCTTACTCACGGCCGCCTCACGACCCCTACTCATAGACCTACAATCCCGGTTGGAGGAATCACCCAAATTTCTCTTGGGCCCCGAACAATCCTCCCAGGCCTAATTTTTCCAACAACTTTCACCATCCTACTCCTTCACCAACTTTTCCTAGTCAAGCCCCAGCTTCCTCCTCCCAAGGCTCACCAATGGAAAAGAAAATCAGTAAATTGGAGGAGAGCATAGAGGCTTTCATAAAGTCCCAAGCTGCTTTCATGCAGAACCAGGGACAAACTCTGAACAGTCATTCACAGGCCATATCGAGATTGGAGATGCAGATGAGCCAGTTAGCTAGCTCCCTAAGTGAAAGACCAAAAGGTACTTTGCCTAGTCAGCCATTAGTTAACCCAAAAACCTCCAATCAAGCATATGAAATTTAGGATCCATCGATTAACCAGTGCAATGCTGTTCACACACTGCGATCTGGAAAGAAGGTAGACAACCAGGTTTACCAACAGAAAAGTCCAGTCCATCCCGATCCCACTCCTGCCTCCACCTCTGCTAGTTCCTCCCAATCCACTCCACAAACATCTGACGAGGACAAAGCTACTGAACAAGTTCATAAGCCTGTAGCACCCTTTCCCAATAGGCTTAGGAACAACAATAAAAATATGCACATGGAGAAAATGCTAGAGATGTTCAACCAGGTCAAATTGAATGTGCCACTTCTTGATGCTATCCAACAAGTCCCGGCTTATGCCAAATTTCTTAAGGATATGTGTACAAAGAAGAGAAAGACCAATGTGCCCAAGAAAGTGTTCTTGGCCACTAATATAAGCGAAATTCTGTCTGGTCCCATTCCTGTGAAATACAAGGATCCCGGATGTCCCACCATTTCCTGCACCATAGGACAGACCGAAATCAGTAGAGCGCTTCTTGACCTGGGAGCAAGTATCAACTTGCTACCTCTCTCAGTATACCAGCAACTTGGGTTGGGCGAGCTAAGCCCAACTCGAGTCACCATTCAGCTAGCTGACCGATCTGTGAAGATCCCGAAGGAGAAAATCACAGACGTCCTCATCCGGGTCGGGAATTTCATTTACCCCGTTGACTTCATTGTGCTTGAGACCCAACCTGTGTCCAATCTTAGGTCTCAAACTCCCGTCATCTTAGGGCGCCCATTCCTTGCTACAACCAATGCCATAATCAACTGTAGGAACGGGTCCATGTGATTGACTTTTGGAGACATGACGAAGGAAGTCAATGTCTTCAATCTTGGAGACAACCTAGGGATGTCAACGATCAGACGTTTGAGGTCAATTCTATTGAAATCCTGACCAGTGAGCATGAGAAAAGTATGGAGACAGAAACTGAGGCAGAGTTTGATCTGGAGGCTGAGGATTTTAATCTAGACCAGATCATAGATTCAGCAGTAGATTGGGTGTCAAACCCAAATGTACCCCATCCTAGGATTGAAAGCCCAGAGATTGCCTCCAATGAAGCAACACCTTCCCTAGAGCTAAAAGCCTTGCCTGAATACCTCAAGTACGCCTACCTAGGCAGAAAGGACACCTTGCCAGTCATCATAGCATCACACCTGACTGAGCAACAAGAGGATAGCTTAATGTCTATTCTGAAAAGACATAGGGAAGCCATTGGATGGATAATGAAGGACATCAAGGGAATAAGTCCAGTCATAGTATAACACAGAATCCATTTAGTCGATGAAGCAACCCCTAGGAGGGACCGACAACGCAGGCTTAACCCTCTTATGCAAGAGGCAGTTAAGGCTGAAATTCTGAAACTATTAGATAATAGGATAATTTATCCCATTTCTGATAGTCAATAGGTTAGCCCTGTTCATGTGGTCCCAAAGAAGGTTGGCTTTATATGGTAGAAAATGAGGAAAAAGAGTTGGTACAAACAAGACTGCCTACCAAGGTTCGTGTTTGTATCGATTACAGGAAGTTGAATGCAGCTACCTGTAAAGACCACTTCCTGCTACCCTTCATCGACCAAATGCTTGAGCGTTTGGCTGGACATGAGTACTACTGCTTTCTAGATGGGTACTCGGGATATAATCAAATCCCCATTGCTGCAGAAGACCAGGAAAAGACGACGTTCACTTGCCCGTTTGGAACCTTTGCTTATCAACGCATGCCTTTTGGATTGTGCAATGCTCCCGCAACGTTCCAACGGTGCATGCTTAGTTTGCTCTCTGACATGGTGGAACGTTTTCTTGAGATTTTCATGGATGACTTCTCCATCTACGGAGATTCATTTGATCAGTGTCTTCATCACTTAGAGTTAGTGCTACAAAGATGCATTGAGAAGAACCTAACTCTAAACTGGGAAAAATGTCACTTCATGGTGAGACAGGGGATTGTCTTGGGCCATGAGATTTCAAGGAGAGGTATAGAAGTGGATAAGGCTAAGGTAGAAGTGATTGCTAAACTTCCACCACCCAAAAGCATCAAGGATATTAGATCCTTTCTAGGGCATGCTGGGTTCTACCGACGGTTCATTAAGGATTTTAGCAAAATCGCTAGGCCCTTAACCAACCTGCTCGCTAAGGACGTGCCCTTTGATTTCAACGATGAGTGTTTAAATCATGGGGGAAGCTTAAGCAAGAACTTGTCTCCGCGCCTATCATTTCTGCTCCTAATTGGACCCAGCCATTTGAAATCATGTATGATGCATCTGATTTTGCTATTGGAGCTGTTCTAGGACAGCGCATCGACAATAGGCAGCACATGATTTATTATTCGAGTAGGACTTTGAATGACGCCCAACAGAACTATACAACGACTGAGAAGGAATTCTTGGCTATTGTCTTTGCGTTAGAAAAGTTCCGGCCCTACTTGTTAGGTTTGAAGACGGTGATTTTTACAGATCACTCGGCTCTGAAATACCTCATGACCAAGAAGGAAGCAAAAGCCCGACTGATTCGGTGGATCCTTTTGCTTCAAGAATTTGACTTAGAAATTTGGGACAAACGAGGTATAGAAAATGTGGTCGCTGATCATCTCTCACGAATTTCGAATGCACCAACAATCCAAGCTCCGATCAATGAGGATTTCCCAGACGAGCACATCCTAGCCATTCTTAAGGAACCCTGGTATGCGGACATTGTTAATTACCTGGCCACGGGACAATTACCCGCTGACTGGACAAAGCAAGACCAAGACCGCTTCTTTGCCCAAGTACGGTACTTCTTCTGGGAAGAACCGTACTTTTTTAAGTATTGTCCCGACCAAATTATTAGACGGTGCATACCAGAGGAGGAACAGAGGAGTGCGCTCAGCTTTTGCCATGACCTTGCATGCGGAGGACACTTCGGTCCCCGCAAGACTGCAGAGAAGGTTCTACAAAGTGGGTTCTACTGGCCCACTTTGTTCAAAGACTCATATCATTTTTGCAAGTCATGCGCAAATTGTCAAAAAATTGGGAAAATTTCAAGAAGAGACATGATGCCCCTAAATCCGATCCTTGAAGTCGAAAATTTTGATGTATGGGGTATCGATTTCATGGGGCCATTCCTAATTCCTTCGGCAACCAGTTCATTTTGGTTGCTATAGATTATGTCTCTAAGTGGGTAGAAGCTGTGCCAACTAAGACGAATGACAATAAAGTGGTTGTCAAATTTCTCAAAGAGAACATCTTCTCCCGATTTGGCACCCCAGAGCGATAATTAGTGATAATGGATCACATTTCTGTAATAGAGTTTTTGAAACTCTGATGCGAAAATATTCCATCAATCATAAGTTATCAACTCCGTATCATCCCCAGACAAATGGACAAGTCGAAGTCACCAACAGACAGATCAAGCTCATTCTGGAAAAGACTATCGGACAAAACCGAAAGGATTGGTCGGTTAAGCTCAATGATACATTGTGGGCTTACCACACTGCTTTTAAGACAGTTCTGGGGATGTCTCCTTATAGAATCGTGTTTGAAAAAGCCTGTCATCTGCCAGTAGAGTTAGAACACCAGGCCCTCTGGGTCATTAAGCAACTCAACTTTGATCTGACCAAAGCCGGTGAACTTAGGAGACTGCAGATTTCAGAATTAGAGGAGATACGGAATGAAGCCTATGAGAATGCCCGAATTACCAAGAGCAGAACTAAACTTTTCCATGACCAAATCATAACCCGGAAAAACTTTGCACCGGGAGATAGGGTTCTGCTGTATAACTCTAGGCTTCATATTTTCGTGGGGAAGCTAAAAACTCGTTGGTCGGGACCGTTCATTGTGCGCACTGTTTTCCCACACGGTGCTGTGCTTATTGCAGACTTTAAGAACAACATGGAATTCAAAGTAAATGGGCAAAGACTGAAGCCCTTCTTGACCACTGAGCCTATGACTCCAGTTGATAGTGTGCTGACTCTTTTTGCCCCGTTATACACCTAACCACAACAAACAAATAAAATAAAAAAATTAAATTTTTTTATATGCTTACCCCGTGTACATTCTTTTTGACATTTCTTTAGCCTATTCGCACTTGGTCGGCCCGAGTTCACGAAGACGGTGACATCATTTTCTTTCCCCTATCTACTGCATCTGCATTTATATCACACTCATTGAGGACAATGCATTAGATAGGTGTGGGGGGTGCTAACACTTTTTCTTTTTCCTTCTTCAAAAAAATTCTCCAGATTGAAAAGAAATTTCATACTCTTTATAAAAATACCAAAAGATTATAGGAATTACGGGAACCTTATTAATGAATCTTTATTTTTGCCTAAGTAAACAAGAAAGAGTGGTTTGACTAAAAAGTTAGGAGGGATAAGGAAAATAACTCATATCGTTTATTTAGTCTTAGTAGAATATGCATAACCCACACACACATGCTTGGGATTTAGAGACACAACTCTGAAAAAAAAAAGAAGAAAAAGAAAAAGCTAGATAATTGTGCCTCAAGAAGCATGATTACTCATGCTAAAAAAAAAAAATCCTATATACAATAATGTATAAATAAATCTTGATTTCGTGGCCTACTCCACTTGCATATTTGACCTGAAGGGTGTTTTTCCACCTGGTGCCCTAAGACCATCTGGTTTGGGAGTCATCGGTTTGATATGTGTTACATAAGTGAAGTAGAAAGCCTAATGGAACTAAGAATAATAAGTAAATATTAATAAAATTAAAAGATATTCAAAGTTAAGTTGAAAAATCCCAAGTACATCACACTTACACAGTATGCATATCTATCTAAAGCAAAATAAAAGAATGAGTTAGAAGTACAAGATTCTTTCTAAATTTAAAGAAAAATCATAGTTTCTTCTTTTATGAAGGCTAAAGTATAAGAGGACTTATGAGGGTTAAACCAAATTCTTACATCATTCGGTCATTTTTACTTAGATGATTGAAAGTTCTTTTTCATGAAAAAAATCTTTCTAACAACTAACTTCTTTTCTTTACTTACTGGATTTTGTGGGTGCAATCCGCTAAAAACCCTCAGGAGACAACACTCCTCCTCTAGGGAAAACCTACGGCTTGTTGCACATGCTCAGTGCAATCGCGTCACCTGCGAAAGTAATGTAATAATGTTCTTATTTTTGTTTTGCTCGGGACGAGCAAAAAGATAAGTGTGGGGGTGTGATTAGTCTCTAATTTTGCATAATTTTCATCACATTCTCATATTTATTTCATGTAAAATTTTGCTAATAAAATCTTGCTTGCTTGATCCTAGGTCCATGGTGTGCAAATGAAGAAGAAGACCTAAATCACCATTTAATTGGTGATTAAGAGCCTACCAAGTAGCCATTGACTTTAGAGTGAAGATTTTGTCAGCCCAGGACATCAAATCGAAAATCCAGGAGTCAGGTGGACAGAAGACAGACTAGGCGGCGCACTGCCCAAAACTGGGCGCGCGCCGCCCTGCCTTGGCCGCGTTTCCGCGGCCCTTTGGGCGCGCGCTTACGCTTTGGGCCACGTGCTTCCCACGTGGCCCCCTTTCCCCTGGTGCCTATAAATATCTCCCTGGGATCTTCAGTTTGAGCAGATCCAGAGTTAGAGCAAGTTTTTGCAATCTTGTTTTTAAGTTTGTAGTTGTTATTGTTGTCCTTCTTCTACTTTAAGTTTTAGCCATTAGAGTGAAAGAGAGAGAGAGTGTGTAAAGTGTTGTATTTGAAGGGTGACAAGATAATACAAGTACTACTCCTCTTCCTTCTTTCCAATTTACTTGTTTCGCCATTTACTTTTACTTTTTTGTTGTAGTGTAACTTGTTCTAAACTTGATATATAAATTTGGAAAAATTACGAAACATGCATTAATACCAAACATGCAACAATACCAATACTACCCAAAACTTGTTTATTTTGAAAACATGTATTTTGTGTGTGTAATTCCTTGAGCATTACTATCATATTCTACAATTTAACTTACTAATCTCTTACAAGACTTTAGGTGACTACAAGATCTTCAATCAGGCTTCTCCATTAGCATCGTTTGTGTGTACTGAATTTTGATCCCGTATTTGAGTCTTCTTGAGTGCTTGAGTTTTTACCTGCACATAAAAATACAGGATTTCAAAACTTAAGAATAAAGAGTGCAAGGTGCTCAATTCTACCGCTATAGCAACTAACTAAGTGGGCGTGATCCACAAGGAGGGACTAGCGATGGAAGCTTTTTTGTAAGTTCTCTTTTAAGTTACAATCAATAGTTAAAGATCTTCTTTTAGTTATTGAAAAGATAACGAAGTATAAGTTACAGTTTAGTTAAGAAGAAAGTGATAGATTGAGAAGGCTTACTCTGGTGTCACCCTCAAATAACAATGAAAGAAAAGATTTACTTATACCGTGTCTTTCTCATACAAACTTGCTCTCATTCCTCCATGAAACTCGTCTCTCCTCTCAGTTATATAAGAAAAGTAAAAATTACATAAAAGAAAAAAATAAAAAACCTACATTAAAAGAATGAAAAACTGGCCTAAGAATCTATCTCTACTTCCTCGCTCCCTGTAGTCTCTAAACACCCAGTATTTATAGGCAAAAACCCAACGGGGAGGAGCGTACGAAGATAAGGGGAGCAAACTCTCCCCTAACAAAGTTAACCAAGCCGCTGAAGCGCAGCTTTGGCCGTGTTTTCGCGGCCTGGGTGTGGCCAAGTGGCCACACTGGGGAGGCACACATTCCTACTTTGATGTTTTGGTTTTAGTTTCAGCTGGATTTTCAGTTTGGGTCCAAAATTTTGACGAAACCTCCTTTTATCTTTAGCTTTAACCAATTGATTTGTAGAGATTTATTTTAACTGGTTTTCAATCAATTTTATCTTCTTTGATTTTCCCTGATCTACCCTGATTTTCTGATTTCGAATTAATTTGAATTAAATTGGAATTTTGATGGGCTTTTGGGCTCGTTTCTCTTCCCTTTCCTTTAGAAATTGGCATGCATATAAATTAGACAATAAATAGGATTAAAAACAGAGTTTATTATATAATAAGTATGAGAATGTGACAATAATTATGCTATATCGACGACCGATCACACTCTTATACCTATCTTTTGCTCGTCCTTGAGCAAAACAACAAAACTAAACCAAAAATTATTAGACCACTTTCGCAGGTCACGCAATTGCACTGAGTTTGAGCAACAAGCCTTAAACCTCTAGGTTACCCGTAGAGGACGAGTTTTGTCTCGTGAGGGTTTTCAGTGGATTACACCCACAAAATCTATAAAGAAAGAGAAAAATGTTAGTATTTTTGAAAAACATTTTGAAAAGAGAGGAAATATTTGAGGTATTGTTATAAGAGTTCAAGTAATCTATAAGTTATAGGAGAATCAAACTTTTTATTCCTAAACTTAGTCTCTATTCAAAAATATGTCATCAATCAAAGTAAGGAGTCAAATTATATTTCTCATCTAGTCTATTACTTTACCCCAAGTCATATGCACTTTCATGACCGTGAAGTTTTGACTAAGGGCTCTTTAACTTTAACTTTTATGCTTTATTTATTTTTATTTTTTTGGTGGTATTATTCCTTAATTCCGTTAGGCTTTCTAATCTTCCCATGTAACGAGCCTTTAGTCGGTGACACCCAAACCAGACAGTCTTAGGGCACCAGGTGAGAAAACACCCCTAAGGACTTAAGCACTCGAGCAAACAAGGCCACGAAATCAAGGATTTTTATTTATAAAATGTACCCCTTTTAGGCGTGAATACTTATGCTTCATGAGGCACAAATTCCCAGCTTAATCAAAGGATTTATACATATATATTCAAACTTATCTAATCATCTTTCGCATAAATACCCAGGCTTGCTTAGGCCAAAGCATCTAGCTAATCAATAATTAGATTTGTTTATTTTATATATATATATATTTCTTTCTTTTTTTTATATAAGGCATAAGAATCTTTGTTTTTGAACCCTAAGTGTGTAAGTGTATAAAGTGTGCATATTTCATCAAGGTAAAGATCAAGACTAAATTACTTTCACAAATTTTCTTCCTAGCCCTAAAAATCAAACAAGTCATCTTTTTTTGACCAAGTGTAAGAAATCCTAATTATGATTCTCCTATTCCTTAAAATTGACTTAATTTCTTACAAAAAATATATCAAAATGTTGTTCTTTTTTTCAAAAAGTTTTTAAAAGTAAAGAAAATGTTAATAATTTTTTTAATAATAAAAGGAAAATCTAAGTTATGTTAGAACCCTCCCCCACACCTATCTCATGCATTGTCCTCAATGTATGAATTAATGCATAGATGCATGAAAAAAAAGAAGGAGAATATTACCTTATGGTGGTGGTTCTGGTGGTGGTCTGATTAGGTCAAGTATTGCTACCCAATCAAGATAATGTGGTGGTTCACGGAACCCACCTTTATTGACCTCGTTTCTATTTACATACTTACAGTCCCCAATATGAATAGGATCATGAAAAATCCTATCATAAAACTTATTCCCTTTACATGACCAGTCTTGAAAAATCATCACGGAGTCATCATGGTCTATACCTATGTCCAACAAAAGAATGTGACTTGATGGAATGGTTGACTTGGGCTCAAGAATGATAGGTTCAGGAACCAATACTAACTCGAAAAATCAACTTTGGGTTCGAGAGTTAGTTTTGGTTCAAGAGTTGAGTCCAAGTCCAAAATTGAAATTCACATTCTTTTCCCATCAATGAAATGTGACTATCCAAAATTGGTGACTCAATTTCTAGATTAATGGGCACGGGAATAAATGTTGGCTCGAGAATTTGGTCCAAATTGGGTAAGAATACCAGAGTCAACATAGATTCGAAGATGGGAACTGAATCACAAAGTTGGGGATCGGGTTCACATTTATAATCAAGTTCAATCTCATTAAAATGAAAACTTGCCAATTCGTCTATGAGTTGATATTGGTCAAGTTCAAGGTTTTATGGTGAAATTGAATCTTGGTTAAAGTCTTCAAGATACCTGATTCTTGGTTTTCATCAATATGGCTAGAAGTGTCGAGAATAGTCAAAGATTGGGTGGGAGAGTTTTTTTATTCTTACGCTTGTTTTCCAATCTACTAAGTCTTGCTTCTATCATATCGAGTGGATTATTTTGGAATTGAATTATGGATTCCATACTTTTTTCTAAGTCGGCATGTTCTTCTTGAAAAATAGAGTAAGGATTTGTGACTTGAAAATTTTGACGGAATTTTGAGTCTTCTAAAATTTGAATTCATCACTCAAGCTCATCTAAGGCTTCCATCCTCTTTTCCCAATCAATTAATTCTTCTAATGATTGTTCGGGAGAAGGAGTATATGAAGCTGGATGTTGGTAGGGTGGTTGACAATATGACTCGGGGGAGTTGTATCCCCATTGACTCTGTGAAGTGTAGTGATGATTATTCCAGTCTTGTTCATAGTATTGGAACTGGGGCATGTATTGATTCGGATAAGATCAATCCGGTACACTACGTTGGTTAAAGTTATGATATGTCGGGTTGGTAATATCCGAAAAAGAGGTCAGGGTGTAACATGGATTACCATTAAAATTGAAAAAATTGTTGCTGAAGCCATATCACACAAGAAATGTCAAAAACAAACAAATAAAACAAACAAAAATAAAAAAAATCTAACCTAAGTTAGGGTAAACCTTAGACCTAGACGACTCCTAACTGGTTAGATTGTCCACGGGGGTATATTGCCGAATCTGACCACAAGTTAATCGGTCAGGTAGGGGCAAGATCAGTGAGAGGTATCTGAGCATAAGCAACGGGCCTAATTATGCCAAACCACCAACTTTTGAGGTTTTGCCCCTCAATCCCCAACCTTAAACACTGATTTGGCAAGAGTCAAATTCTAATCAACTTCCCCCTTAGGTCAATCTCCTATATGAGTCTGAGATGTCCCTAGGGTTAACGTTTACTCAGTTTTAGTTAGGTTTCGGTTAGTGAGTGAGGAGATTGTTTGTGGGCTAAGAGAGAGTAATAACTTCCCTATCTTATCTTGTTTATAGGACAAACCCTTAAATTAATTTAGTGCAATGTGTACATGAAAAGCAACACTTAAGCAATGTAAACAATTTAAAAAGTGTTCCTATACTACATGCTATCCACACGTACCTTTACTCCAGCACTCTTCAATAATAATGTAAAATGTAAACGAATTAGACACATATCCAAATGCAAGTCTAAACAGTTTTTAGCATTTAACAAATATCATTTTACTGTTGAGGTTAGAAAGTATGTGCAGTGAGACAAACAAGAAATAAATAGCAACAGAAATTTAGCTTTGTAATTCAACCAACCTGCAAAAATACAGGTTAGTAGTTCACTCAGATTACCACTGGAATGTAGCAAATTTGAGAGCTTCTGAGCTCTACTTTCTTGAGTAGAGTCCAGGGCCACTTACATGTCCACTGCAGCAAAAATTTTCTTGTTGTTAAACCTGTATACCAAGAACAAAGAAAAAGGTTAACCAAAAATGTAAACATAAAAAGAGAATTACTTACCGTCCCTTCCCGGCAACGGCGCTAAAATTTGATTGAGTTTTTACCTGCATACAAAAATACAGAATTTCAGAACTTAAGAATAAAGAGTGCAAGGTGCTCAATTCTACCGCTATAGCAAGTGACTATGCGGGTCGTGATCCACAAGGAGGGACTAGCGATGGAAGCTTTTTTGCAAGTTCTTTTTTAAGTTACAATCAATGGTTAAAAATCTTCTTTTAGTTATTGAAAAGAAAACGAAAAATAAGTTACAGTTTAGTTAAGAAGAAAGTGATAGATTGAGAAGGTGGAGAAAATAGAAAATAAATTTGTACAAAGAAATTTAAAAGAGTGATAAAAGAGTTGGCAGATTGTGCTGATGGTGATATAAAGTAAAAGTTAAAAGAAAAGAAAGAAAAAAATATTCAGTGCTCATATACCATAGATCCATAGGTACGACTTACCTAGCCTTTGAAGGCAATCAAGCATGACGTGTAGGATCTTCCCCATTCCCGATCTACACTATGAATAAAAGGGCAAGCTAAACTAACAAAAGAATGGTTGTTCATCAGCATAGGCCATCAAGGGCACTTGCAATGGCGAAGCACTCTCGATGCTATCGGATTCACTTGGATTGGAACACATCAGAGGAGAGTAAAAGAAAACAAGAGTAAAGAAGAAAAAGAAACCTCGATTCGTTTCAAATAACAATGAAAGAAAAGACTTACTTGCACCGGTGTCACCCTCAGTACAAACTTGCTCTCATTCCTCTATGAAACTCATCTCTCCTCTCAGTTACATAAAGAAAAGTAAAATTACATAAAAGAAAAAATAAAAACCTACACTAAAAGAATGAAAAACTGGCCTAATAATCTATCTCTGCTTCCTCGCTCTCTGTAGTCTCTGAAAACCTAGTATTTATAGGCAAAATCTCAACGGGGAGGAGCGTACGAAGATAGGGGGAGCAAACGCTCCCCCAACAAAATTAATCAAGCTCTAAAAACGCGGCTTTGGCCATGTTTCCGCGGCCTGGAGGTGGCCATACTCGGGAGGCACACGTTCCTTCTTTGATGTTTTGGTTTTATCTTCAGCTGGATTTTCAGTTTGGATCCCGAATTTTGACGAAACCTCCTTTTATCTTCAGCTTTAATCAATTGATTTGTAGAGATTTATTTTAACTGGTTTTCAATTGATTTTATCTTCTCTGATTTGCCCTGATTTTCTGATTTTGAATTAATTCTGAATTAAATCAGAATTTGGATGGGCTTTTGAGCTCGTTTCTCTTCCTCTCGTTTAACAATGGGCCTGCATATAAATTAGACAATAAATAGGATTAAAAACAGAATTTATTATATAATAAGTATGAGAATGTGACAATAATTATGCAGTATCAGCGACCGATCATTGAGTCTTCAACACCTTCCTTTTGAGGAAGAAACTCTTTGAATCCTTAGAATCCTGAAATAAACTTTACCACTTGAACTTGATTAGTACAAATAACCACATATGTTTTATTATCATCAAAACAATAAAATCGGGTGATTGTAACCTTAGGCCAACAATCTCCCCCTTTTTGATAATGACAAAACATGTGAGTTATTTAAGATAAGAGATGTGAAAGAGCTTGAAAAGCTCTCCCTCAAATTATGCTATTTATCAAGTACAAGAAAAGAAATATTATGACTTATATTGAATTTGACAATATGAGCAAGTCATACATTCATGCATATAAAGAATGATACTAATAAATATTGTGCATGGTAAAGAAAGATGAATTATATAAAAAATATCTAATAACATTTAGTAACTCAAAATATCTAACATTTAATAACTCAAAATATCTCTCCCCCTTTTTATCATGCATCAAAAAGGGTAAAGTATTATAAAGATGTAAAAAAATTGTTCTTTGAGCAAATAGAATTGAAGAGTATTTGCAAAAACTTATGAATCCATAATACAAACATTTAATTCACCAGAAATGAATGAAAATCTATTATAATCTAGTGGTTTAATAAAAATATCCGCAAGTTAAAAATCGGTGAAAACATAATCAATTTCAATATCACTTTTCTCATAGTGATCTCTAAAGAAGTGATATCGAATTTTTATGTGCTTTGTCTTACTATGTTGATTTGCATTTTTAGTCATATGAATAGTACTAGTATTATCACAAAATTTCTTAATATGATCATAATGCAAATCATAGTCAAGGAGAGTATGTTTCATTAAAAGGATTTATACAGAACAAGCCCCAGCCACAACATACTCCACCTCGGCGGTTGAGAGGGCTACAGAATTTTGTTTCTTGGAAGACCATAAAATAAGACAATTTTCTAGAAGCTGACAGGTTCTACTTGTACTCTTCCTATCCATTCTACAAGCAGCATAGTCAGCATCCGAAAAACTCATCATGAAAAATTGTCCGGTCTTCAGATATCACAATCCCATTCTAATAGTGCCCTTAAGATATCTAATAATGCATTTTACCGCAATCAAATGAGACTCTTTAGGACAAGATTGGAATCTAACACATAGACAAACACTAAACATAATATCCGGCCTACTAGCCATTAAATACAGTAAACTACCAATCATACTTCTATAGAATTTAATGTCTACATTTATACCTTGTTCATCCTTATCAAGTTTTGTTGTGGTAGCCATGAGAGTTTTGCTTGTCTTTTTCCCTTCAAGTCCAAATTTCTTGATGAGTTCTCTTGTGTATTTGGCTTGATTTATAAAAATTTCATCACTTCTTTGCTTGATTTGGAGTCTAAGAAAGTAGTTAAGCTCGCCCATCATAGACATCTCAAACTCATTCTTCATGCATGATTCAAAATCTTTGCAAAGCTTTTCATTAATAGATCCAAATATAATATCATCAACATAAATTTGAACAATAAGAATATCATTATCTACATATTTTGTAAACAAAGTGGTATCTATTTTGCCTTTTACAAAACCATTAGAAATAAGAAATGTTGAAAGTCTTTCATACCAAGCTCTAGGAGCTTGTTTTAAACCATATAAAATTTTGTCTAGTTTGAAAATAAAATTCGGATGTGTAGGATTAATAAACCGGGGGTTGTTCAACATACACTTCCTCTTCAATAAAACTATTTAAAAATGCACTTTTGACATCCATTTAAAAAAGTTTGAAATCTGTATAGGAAGTAAAAGCAAGTGTTATCCGTATGGCTTCAAGCCTAGTTACGGGCGTAAAGGCTCAAAATCAATACTTTTGATTTGGGTGTAACCTTGGGCCACTAATCTAGCTTTATTCCTAATAATATTTCCTGACTCATCCAACTTGTTCCTAAAAATCCATTTAGTGCCAATTATTAGTCTACATGGGGTCTAGGGATAAGATGCTAAACTTGGTTGCGCTCAAATTGATTGAGCTCTTCTTGCATGGCAAGCAACCAATATGAGTCGCCCAGGCTTCGAGGATGTTCTTTGGTTTAATATGAGAAATAAAAGCATAATGGCCACAAAGATCATGGAGTTTGGATCGAGTAGTTACCCCCTTGGATACATCACCTATGATGAGGTCCTTGGGATGATATGAAGCAAATCTTCAATCCATTGGAAATGGTTGTGTTGGCTCTACTTCAACCTCTTGAACTTCACCTTGTACATCAAACTTTGGCTTTTCTTCCTGTATAGATAAGTCCTTCAAGATTATCCTCTCCATGTCTTTACCTAGGAATCGATCTCTACAACATTCTTCATAAAAATATTAGATTCCTCAAACTTGACATCTATAGATTCTTCAATAGTCAAAGTAGATCTATTGAAGATTCTATAGGCTTTACTAGTGTTTGAATATGCAACGAAAATAGCTTCATAAGATTTGGTATCAAACTTACCTAAATTGTCTTTAGTATTTAAAACAAAACATTTACATCCAAAAACTTTAAAATAAGAAACATTTGGTTTTCTCAAATAGTAAATTTCAAAAGAAATTTTAGAAGTATTTTTGCAAAAGTAAATTCTATTTGAAATGTAACATGATGTATTTACGGCCTCAGCCCATAAGTATTGAGGGAGCCCGTATTCATTTATCATTGTCCTAGCCATTTCTTGTAGAGTATGATTTTTTTCTCTCAACTACTCCATTTTGTTGTAGAGTTGTAGGACATGATAATTCATGTTTGATTCCATGTTCTTTGCAATAGGTGACAAAAGAGTGGTTAATGAATTCACCACCTCTATCACTTCTTATACGTAAAATTGAAATTTTTCCTTTTCAACTCTCTTTCTAAATATTTGAAAATGTGAAAAGGCTTGATATTTATACTCTAAAAAGAAAAATCATCAACTAATACAAAAGCAAAATGACTCCCACTTAGACTTTTTGTTTTACTAGGACCAAACAAATTCATATAAATTAACTCTAAAGGTCTTGATGTCATGATATCCTTGATCGATTTGAAAGAGGATTTGGTTGTTTTTCAAGTTGGCACGCATCGCAAATGCGGTTCTTTTCAAATTTCAAACAAAGAATACCTTCACCACTTCTTTATTGTTGATTCCAGATAGATGGTCAAAAGAAATATGGCCTAATCTCCTATGCCATAATTAAGAGTCTTTATTAAAGGCATTCAAACATGTGACATTGCATTGTAAATTTGATATATCAATCATGTATACATTATTTTCACGAAAGCCGAAAAGTACACATGCATTGGTTTGTCTATCTAAAATATTGCAAGCTAAGTCATCAAAAATCACTTTAAAACCTTTATCACAAAGTTTACAATACTTAAGAGGTTATGCTTGAGACCATCAACTAAAACAACATTTTCAATCAAGGGAGATGAGCCAAGTTTAATGTTACCTATACCAATAATTTTTCATTTGGAATCATCTCCGAAGGTGATGGTGCCACCTTCATGGTACCTTGATAGGGTTGCAAAATTATTGATATCCCACATCATTTGTCTTGAGCAACCACTATCAAGATACCATCGCTCCCTACGTCTTGGAGCCTTAGTGTGTACCTATAACAGGAACAAATTATTGATTTTGGTACCCAAATTTTCTTGGATCCTTTGATGTTAGCATTTCGAACCCAAATATGATTATTAGAAGCATTTATTCTATCAAAACAAAATTTGGCTAAGTGACCTTTTTGGCCACAATAAATGCATGAATAAATTTTACCATTAATGAAGGCATGATGAAAGTGTGGGGGCGTGAACATGTTTGGTTTGTGTTGTGTGTCTAGCATGATGTTTATGTAAATGTAGTGATTTAGGAGTGTGGGTATGTGAAGTATGTGTAGTATCAACATGTTTCTTTGGGGTATGTTTCTTAAGAAATATTGCCTCCAATCTAGTTTTATCAAATTCACATTTCTTTAATACATCTCCTAAAGAATTAATTTTATTCTTTAAGATAGAAATCTCATCTTTATCTATTAATGAAAATTTTACTTTACACGAAATCTTATATGCATCAAAATCTTTTTGTGTTGATGTGAGTGTGGAAGACAAATCATCCTTTTCTTTTGTAAGTATGACAATTTTATTATTGAGAGCTTCATTTTTCTTTTTCATTTTAAATACTTCTTTTTAAGAAGATCATAATTGTTAGACAATTCTTCAAAAGCCTCACCTAATTTATTCATGGATAATTCACAAACATCAAGTGAGGATTTGGATGTTACCTTATGTGTGCTATCATTTGCCATGAAACACATATATGTGAGTCAACTTCTTCATCAGATTCACTCTCCGAACCCCATGTAGCTTTGAGAGCCTTCTTTTTGTAGGGCTTCTTGGAGGTAGAAGGTTTACTTTTGCTCTCCGGACAATCCGCAACCATGTGGCTCGGCTTCCGACAATTGAAGCATATGATCTTCTTTTCTTCTTTCCCTTGCCATCTTCTTCTATTGTTGAATTTTACTTTGTTGTATATCCTCCTAACATATTTCACTAGGAGAGAGTTCTTCATCATCTTCCTCTTCATCATTCATCGTCGGAGATGGTGGAAGTGGTTTTGAAAGCGATTACTTTCTTCTTTTGAGGAGCCATCTCTTCTCTTGCCTTCCTCTCCATCTCATGGGTCTTAAGGTTTCCTATAAGACCAATGAGCTCTATTTTCTTTTTGTCGTTTAGCTCCTTCAAAGTTGTAGCCTTGACTTCCCACGAGGATGAAAGTGTACGAATGATCTTCCTCACTTTTGGATCGTTGCTATGCCATCACCTAAAGAAGCAAGACCATTAGTTATTTTTGTAAATTTTGTTACCATGTCATTAATGGTGTCATTTTCATGCATGGTGAAATTTTAATATTGGGAACGCAAGAGATCATTTTTTGCTCTCTTAACTTGTGATGTTCCTTCGTGCGTGACTATAAGGTGAGTCCAAATCTCGTATGCGGATTTGCAATGGATGACTCTAGCAATGTCATCATCATTCAAAGCTTGAAGCAAGGCATAATGTGACTTAGGATTTGCATCAAACTCTTTAATAGCAATGTCAGACCAAGTGTCTTCATTACCAAGGGGTATACTAAAGGGTTTTGTCACCGCTTTTGCAACCTGACTTCCTAAGGATTGCAAAAACACGATCATCTAAACCATCCATATGAGAAAGTTAAGACCATCAAACTTAGGAGGGGTCTTTTAATACCTTCGGCCATTTTTACTAATGTGAATGAGGATGGAATTTGAAAAAGGTGATTAGCAATTAGGATCTCTCTCTAAGGTTGTTAAGCCAAAAAACTAGAGACCAAAGCTCTAAAACCAATTGAAATACACCTAGAGGGGGGTGAATAGGTGTTTTGCTATTCAAATGCAATTTTAAAACTTCCTAAGATGAGTTATGCAAGAGGTCACTCAAAATAAGAATTGAAGCCGAATTCTCTATGAAGGGCTCTAAAACTTCTCCTCTTTGATTTCTCTAGATAATGAGTTGAGGTGCTCAATTGCCTCCTTGTTGAAATGAGTATAGACCGAAAATGCAAAAAGATGGAATGAAAGCTATTTGAAATGCAAGACAAACAATATCACAAATCTAAAAATGTAAAGTAATAAAGAGTAAGACACAATCAAACACAAACACAAGAGAATTTGTTCCGAGGTTCGAACCACTGCTTTACATCCCCGCCTTCACGACTATGAAGGATTTCACTATCCTCTAAGGGAACTTTCACAAATGAATCTTACACCAAAAGGACTACAACTTGGTCTACTCAAGACCGGAGTACCCAACTCCAACAACTCAAACCTCCACACAAGAGTATCTCAAAAGCCAGTAGGTTACAAGACACTTGGTGATCTAGTAAGACCATAAACACTCTCTTATAATTTCTTATAGAGTGGAATATGAAGTGATACTCAAGAATCTAAGTGAGAGAAGAAATTCAGTTTAAGAGATTTTAGAAGTTTCAAAGCCATCTGAAAAAGTTTTGGAAAGGAAAGAACTTTGAAAAGAAAGCTAGAAAACTATTTTCTCTTGAAAAAACTTGAAAACTGGAATGTTTTTCTTGTCAAAAACCAAAACCCATGACCCATATATATAGCCAATGAATAAATAACATTTATAAATCATGTCAGGTCATTTGGGAGTGAGTTTAGCCACTTGGAAACCAAAATGCCCATTGGAACCCACTAAAAACAAAACAGATTCAAAAACTAGTCGTTATGACCATCTGGCGGCCTACCGGTCGACTGGTCAGTCGACCGACAGGTCACCCAGAAAAGAGCCGTTAGCTCCGTTCGACCGGGCGGACGACTGCTCTTTATATAAAAAGATAATTTTGAATTGTCGGTCGACCGCCCCGATCGACCGACCCAAACAGAGAGTAAGAGACTTTCAATCGGTCGACCGCAGGGGTTGGCGGTCGATCACTCTTTATATAAAAAAATAATTTTGAATTGTCGGTCGACCGCCCCGATCGACCGACCCAAACAGAGAGTAAGGGACTTTCAATCAGTTGACCGGTCGGGGGTTGGCGGTTGACCGCCAACGTGCACAAACATGCACGCCCTTGGCCAAAAGGCCCAGTCGACCGGGCGGTCGACCGTGCTAGCCTGAACTGGGCAACGGTCGACCAGGCGGTCGACCGGTGTGGCCTGAAACAGTCTAAAAAATAGTTTTTTGAAATTCAAACAATTTTCAAGATATTTTATATTGTTTTAAGGGTGATGTAGCATAGTATAGGAGATAAAATTACATGTACTAAACTTGATATAAAAATTTGAAAAATTACGAAACATGCATTAATATCAAACATGCAACAATACCAATACTACCCAAAACTTGTATATTTCAAAAACGTGTGTTTTGTGTGTGTAACTCCTTGAGCATTACTATCATATTCTACACTTTAACATATTAATATCTTACATGGCTCTAGGTGACTACAAGATCTTCAATCGGGCTTCTTCATTAGCATCTTTGAGTGTACTGAGTTTTGCTCTCGTATTTGAGTCTTCTTGAGTCTTCAACACCTTCCTTTTGAGGAAGAAACTCCTTGAATCCTTAGAACCCTGAAATAAACTTAACCACTTGAACTTGATTAGTACAAATAATCACATATATTTTGTTATCATCAAAACCATAAAACCGGGTGATTGTAACCTTGGGCCAACATATTCAAAACCAAAATATTCAATCCGAACTACCTGAGATCATCTTTCCTTTGGGGAGAAATTTTGAAGTACATAAAAGTTTATGAGGCTTTCACAAAATTTTATGAGACCACAAGCTACAATACTTCATTCAAGAACTAGCATCTCATCATGTGTTTCATGTGTTTGTACTTGATTTATAATTGTTAAGCAACACTATTTCATTAGGAAATGGGTCACTCTTTTGCATCATCTGCAATGTGAAGGAGATATTGGCACAACTCTTGTGGCTTTAAAATTGCCATATGATCGGCAGGATAGTTCCGAATCATCCATTGCTGAGAGTCCTTCACAATCCCAGCATCATCATTGCACACTACATAGAAACGAGGCAAAGAGCTATACCTATCTTTGAAGAAGGCTGCATGTTCGCTAGATCTTCTGCGAACAACAAAGGTAGCCTCACCAGTGTAGTGGCTAACATTAAATCTTGTACGCAACGCGAGCGAATTAGATCATGACCCATGCATATTTTTGTGCAATTTTTGTGTTATCATATAACTCAAGTGAGCAGGGTTGGTAGAGTTTAAGATGCCACGAACTGGGGGCCAAAGAACATTGAAGTGAGAGCTGTTTTAAAGGGGGATGAGTATAAATTCTTTTAGGATTTATGGGTTGAATAATAGAGAGAATTTTGACACTGAAGAAGAATTAAAGTTATAAAAGTTGGGTGTATTTACTAATTACATGGGTATACTAACTAATTGTTACAGTAAAGCTGTAATATTTGAAAAGTTATTTCTATATTTTGGACTTTTCATTTGAGGGTAAAATAGTCCAGGAAAATCTTAACTTATTTTCTGGGCTACTTATTACTTCTTCGGATTTCAATAACCGTACTCACGCAAAATTAGTCAGTAGAAACACTTAGAGCCAATCATTTTTTTGCATGCGTACCCAAAATGCCCTTTCTTCCTCCCCTGCCTCCTCGCCAGCCTCCCTCTCCCCTCTGCCTCCCCTACCCTCCCCTGCCTGCCTCCCCCTTGTTGGCCCAGAGGCCTTTCACCTTAGTTTTGATGATGACTAATTTATGAAGGTTAGTTTACTAATGATCTTGTGTTTAATAAGTTTCATAAATTGATCAAGATCTTAGTAGGTGATTAGCTTCAACAAAGGATTCAAAGCCAGTTTTGGAGCTCACACATATTGATTCAAGAGCTCGCGGATCGCATCTAGCACTCGGTTAGAGTCAAGCTTATTTGGATCGTGTTTGGATCGAGTCGGTTTGAAGAAGGAGTTCTACAAGAAGACTTCGGTTTGTTTAGTTTAGTTTTGTTTTTAGATCTTGTATAAGGATAGCTTAGTCTTGATATGCTCACGTTCACACACACAAATTAAAATAGTTTTTGGTTTTAGTTTAACCGGTTTTGGATTTTTCAAAGAACATATCTTTAGTTTTCATGAATTGATTTCATCTAAAATAGTTTACATGGTTTATATGTATATTAGATTTTGTCCATATACATCTATGTTTCATATTGTCCAAAAACATGGATGGAGGTATTACGACAATATATAGAGGCTAAAGGTCTTAGTGAAGGCATATTGTTCGATAGGAATGAGTGGATAAAGTTGATCCATGTGCCCAATCCGTCGCAATTCTCTTTTGGTTCATGTAGCCTACCCCAAAATTGGGACAAATGGCTTAGTTGGATGTAGTTCATAGTTTCAAGTTTTATTTTTAACAAAACTTAGTTTTGGGTTTTATGTCAAAAACATAAATATATCTTTATATGTATAATGGATTCTGTCCATACACAATATGCTTCAAAAGTGTTTCTATATCATGTTTTTGTATTTATACAAGTTTTGGAGAAAACGGATTTTCATTTCAAAAATTCAAGTTTTAGAAAATACCATTTATGGCTTAAAGCTAAATTTTCATATCACAAAAATAGTTCAAATTGTTTGAAATATGTCTTGAAGTTTAGTCATCCATATTTGTTCTTCAAATATTTATAAGAACTTATTTTTGTAGATTTTATGTGATTTTATGGGATTTTATAGGTATTAAAAAGATCAAGTTTTCAAACCTAACAAAAACCCAGCCTGAGACCTCTAGCGGTCGACCGACCGGTCGACCGGACCAGAGCTTGTTCGCCCGAGCAGTTGACCAATGTGCATAGACGTGCACAACTTGCCTTGGCCTATGGGCCGGTCGATCGATCCAGAGAGCTTGCTCTCTGGATCTAGCCCCGATCGACCATGCAGTCGACCGACAGAGAGTTCACTCTCTGGTTTTGGCCTCGGTTGACCGGGCGATCGACCGATAGGCAAATTGCCTTGGGACCGGTCGACTGACAGCCTGAATGGTCAGAAATCTGATCGTTGGCCGGTCGACCGGACGGTCGACCGACAGGTCAGTTTTGACTGACCTGGACCCCAACGGTTATATTTTGAATCCCCTATAAATATGGGTTCCTTTGGCCAGTTTTAACTAAGATTTTTTAGAGCAATTTTCCCCATCTTCTTAAGGTTTTTTAGCAAGTTTTCAAAACAAGTTTTTGTGCCAAAATTCCCTTATCTTTATTTGTTTCAAAGTTTTTGGAAAATAAAAAAAAACCATTATTTGGGAATTCTAGTTTTGTTCTTCATTTCTTTATCTATTAAGAAGTTTTTCCTAAGAGTTTTTCTTTGTGTTTTCTTTTCTAAAACACTTTGTTTTTCTCACACTTGAGCTATCAATTCTATACCTATCTATAGGATCTTGTTTTTGTGATAAAAATTATTTGTGATCTTTCAAGATCTCCAAGAGAGATTGTTTGTGATCTTTGTGATCACTAAGTGTATTTTTCCTTTGTTTTGTGCTTGGCTAGGTGCCCATCTCTTGTGTACAGGTTTGTGTTAGAGATAGGAGTTATGTACTCCTAGTGTTGATTTATAATTCCTCAGTGGAGGCCCCTTTGTGAAAGATCATGTATGAACATAGTGGAAATCTTTCTGTGTGAAGGCAGGGACGTAGAGCAGTGGCTCGAACCTTGAAACATATGTCGGTGTTTGCGTTTAATCTACTATCTCTCAACTCTATCTCTCTTTATATCTCGCATTGCTTTACATTGTGCATATTCATATTCTAGATATTGTTTGTGTGTGCCCGCACTTGTGTTCAACCAAGAGAGCTTATTAAAGACCTCAACTTTTAATCTAGAGGAATCTAGAGGAGTAGTTCCAGAACCCTTCACGGGAAATTCGAGCTCACTCTTGGCTACACATAGCGTGTTTGCAATTAAGTTTTAAAATTCGCATCATTTGTCCTAGATTAGCAAGTACACCTATTCATTCTCCCCTCTAGGTGTATTTCAATTGGTATCAGAGCCTACGCTCTTGATATTCGGTTTAACCACTTAGGAGTGAGATCCTTGGATAGCTAATCTAGATTTGCATTTGCACACATTTAGTTATACACATGAATTTTTCTGCCCCTCCCATGTATGATGTTTCTAACATCGATATGTGAAAGTTTAAGATGAGTGCTTATTTAAAAGCCCTAGGATTGCATGTTTACTTTGCCACTACCAAGAAATCTTATCTTGGTAATGACAAGTACATTGAGGCTAATACACAAGCCTTAGAGGCACTTAGGCACACACTTAGCAAAGATTATCTTTCTATTGTTTCTCGTTATGATTTCGCTTTTGCAGTGTGGAACATATTGACCTATCCTGAGCTATAAACGACAAGCTATGTGGAGAAGGAACCCTTGGTGGATGAGTCCAACGAAGCTTGCCATATGGTCCTGTTGGCCCGGAGGCCCATCACTCTAGTTTTGATGATGATTAACTCATGTAGTTATAGTTTACTAATGATCTTGTGCTTAATTAGTTTCAGATAATTGATCAAGATCTTAGTAGTTGTTTGGCTTCAACAAAGGAGTTTTGGAGCTAACACATGTTGATTCAAGAGCTCACGCGTCAAGATCGCATCAGCACTCGGTTGGAGTCAAGCTCGTTGGATCGCGTTTAGGGTCGAGTCAGCTTGGAGACAAGAGACTTCGGTTGATGTTTAGTTTGTGTTTAGATCTTGTGTAAAGGTAGATAGTATTGATATGCTCAAGTTCACACACACAAAAAAGTTTAAAATTTGGTTTCGCTTTAACCCGTTTTGATTTTCATATCAAAAACATAGATATATATCTTATATATATTGGATTCTATCCATATACAATATGCTTCAAATTTGTTTCAATATCATGTTTTTATATTTATACAAGTTTTGGAGAAAACAGTTTTCTATTTCAAAGTTTGATTTTTGGAAAATACGGATTTTGTGTTTAAACCAAATTTCAATATCACAAAAATGGTTCAAATAGTTTGTAATATGTGTTAATTTTTGATCACACATGTTTGATATTTAAAGATCTTATAAGAACTTATTTTTGTAGAATTTATGTGATTTTATGGGATTTTATAGAAGTTAAAAAGACCAAGTTTTAATCCCTATAATTTGTTTGACCAAGCTTTCTGCCGGTCGACCAGACGGTCGACCGAGTCAGAAGTCGGTTGACCGGTCGGTTGATCGATGTGCACAAACGTGCACAGCCAGTTTTGGCTTGAGGGCCGGTCGACCGGGCCGGTCGACGGTCCAGAGATCTGGATCTGGCCCCGGTCGACCGGGCAATCAACCGGCCAGAGAGCTCTGCTCTTTGGATCCAGCCTCAGTCAACCGGTGGCACAACGGTCGAAAATCCGACCGTTGGCCGGTCGACCGGGCGGTCGACCGACGCAGCATCAGCTGCTGATTTAGCCTGTAACGGTTATATTTTTGAGAGGCTTTTATAGCCCTATCTTGGGCTGTTTTATACAAGAATTTGAAGAGCAAAATTTTTCATCTTTACAAGTGTTTTAGCAACAAGTTTTCAAGAGTTTTTGAGCTAAAATATTTATCTTTTATTTGTTTTAAAGTGTTGAAAAATCAAAGAAAAAGAGAGTCTTTGGGAATTGGTTATGTCTTCATTTATATTTCTATCTAGAGTTTTTCTTAAGAGTTTTTCTTTGTGATTTGTTTTTCAAACTCTTTATTTTCTCACACTTGAGCTATCATCTCTATCCTATCTATAGGATCATATTTTTGTGAGAAAATTGGTTTGTGGTCTATTGTGATCACCAAAGTTGTTTGTGATCTTTGTGATCACCAAGAGTTGTAATCTTTCTTTGCCTTGAGTTTGTGGGTATCCCTCTTGTGTAGAGGTGATTGTAGAGGAGATGAGTTTGTTGGTATCCCTCTAAGTGTAGAGGTGATTGTTGTTGTTTGGCTTTGTGCCTATCCCTCTAGTGAGAGGTGATTGTGTTGGTTTTGTGCCTATCCCTCTATTGAGAGGTTGATCTTGTGTGGCTTAGTTCCTTGCCTCTTATGTAGAGGTTGTTGTTGTTTAAGAGAGGAGTTGTGTACTCTAAATTTGTATTACCCAAATCCTCAGTGGAGGTTCCCTATGTGGGAGTCCTGTGTGGACGCATTAATGAAAATCCTTCTGTGTGAAGGCGGGGACGTAGAGCAGTGGCTCGAACCTCGATACATATCTCGGTGTTTGCGATTGATCCACTATCTCTAAACTCTCTCTCTCTTTTATATCTTGCATTGTATCTTATTGTTCATATTATATACATATGTTTGGTATTGTTTGTGTGTGTGCCCATACTTGTGTTGAACCAAGAGAGCTTCATATAGCACCTCAACTCTTATTTAGAAGAATTTAGAGGAGATAGTTCAGAGCCCGTCACTGAAAATTCGGCTATACTCTTTGTTTACACTAAGTGTGATGCATTTAGTTTTTAATTCCGCATCATTTATCATTAGATTAGCCATACACCTATTCACCCCCCTTCTAGGTATATTTTCAGGTCCAAGGGATTGACTCCTTTGAGGTACATTCAGATACTCATCTAGATGATATTACTAGCTCTTTTAATGATGATCATGAAAGCATGGATGCCCATGCCTTAAATAAAGAGCTTTTCCTATTTTGTGAAAACTTGTTAAATAAATATAAACTTTTAAAAAGAAAAGTTTTGAATTAAAAGAAGAAAATAAAAATTTATTTTCTAAACTTGATATGGTTTTTCAAGAGAAGGTTGAGGTTTCAAATGAAAGGTACTCATTGAAATCCCAACATGACTTTGCCTTGAAAGAAAATGAATTTTTGAAAAATAAAAATGATTTTGATGGTGTTTTGAAGAAAAATGAGATTTTGTCTTCATAACTTGAAATTGTTTTAAGAAAAATGATTCTTTGAAAAACAAAATTGCTTTGATTTCCAAAGAATTAGATTTGGTTTCAAAAGAAAAGTTTCTTTGAAAAATGCTTTTGATTCTCATGTTTGTCATATGCCCATTGTTTCATCTTTTAGTAATAAACATGTCACATGCTCTACTTCTTCTTCAATCATTGAAAATGATATTTGTATTTTGAAGAAGAGTGTAGATTATTTGGGCTCCACTATGAGCCACTGTGTCATGAACCACATACGTTTGGAATCTATGTTTCGAAAGAAACTGATCGGCAAAAAGCAAGCACTAAATAAAAGAAGGAAGTGTGGGTTGATGTTACTGCTTTTGCGATTCTTCCATAGTAGCGAAGTAGCTATATGGGTCGTATCCACAAGGAAGGAGAGCGATGGAAGCTTGATGCGGCTTTTATGTTCAAGACGAAAGACAGTTCTTGTTCCAATAAAGAATTGAAAAGTGAAAAGAAGTTGTTTTAAAGAATTGTTGGAAAATGTTTTGGTGGTTTGTAAAAGTGATTTTTTTTCTTAGTTGTAAAAATGCATGGCTAACTTTCTACTAAGTGCTCCCACTAATTTCTAATTCTTTGAAGATAGCCTCACGATGGATCATAGGCAAACACAACCCTTGTGTATTGGAACTATTCACGTGAAAGTCGAGTGAAAGTTTATCCTAAAACTTAGCCTTACACGGCAAAAACTCGGACATTCCCTTATCAAGATCCGATAGAAGGCGAGAATAAGGGAAGACTCGAGTGCACTATTGGTATCGGCAAAGTTAAAAGGAAAAGTCTCTAACTTACAATAACAAGTAAAGTATACAACTCATAAATCATCAAAACTCATTAAGCATGAAGTATAAGAAAGTAGATATTTGTAGGTAAATTAGAGTTAGAACCCTCGTCTTAAGATGCCATAGCTCTCATTTGCACAAGGCTTGTTTGGCACTATTGACTCATGCGGGTTATCAAACAAGTGTTAGAAATTAGTGGGTTAGTAGTTAGTTAGCCATGCTAAATGAAAAGTTAGTTAGCCATAAAAGTAAAAGAAACAACAAAGTAGAAGAAGTGGAAAGAGGGGGTTACACTACAAGAAAACAAAGAAAAGAAAAGTTAAAGAGAAGAAGTTACACTACAACAAAGTAAAAGAGAAGAAGTGGAGAAGAAAGAAGTTACACTACAACAAGTAAAAGTAAATGCAAAGACAAGTAAATGGAAAGAAGGAAGAGAAGTAGTACTTGTATTATCTTGTCACCCTTCAAATACAACACTTTACACACTCTCTATCTTTCACTTTAATGGCTAAAACCTAAAACTAGAAGAAGAACAACAACAACAACTACAAACTAAAAACAAGATTACAAAATTTGCTTAAACTCTGATCTGCTTCACTGAAGACCCCTGGGGGGGCTTTTATAGGCACCAGGGCAAAGGGGGCCACGTGCACAGCACGTGGCCCAAAACTGAAGCGCGCGCGCGCCAAGATGGCCGCGGAAACGCGGCGTTGGCCGCGTTTCCCCGGCCAAGCCAGGGCGGCGCGCGCCCAATTTTGGGTAGCGCGTCGCCCAGACTGTCTTCTGACCACCTGTACTCCTGGATTTGCGATTTGACTCCCTAGGCTGACAAAATCTTCACTCTAAGTTCAATGGCTACTTGGTAGGATCTTAATCACCAATTAAATGGTGATTTAGGTCTTCTTCTTCATTTGAACACCATAGACTTAGAATCAAGGAAGCAAGGTATTATTAGCAGAGTTTATTATCAAATAAATGTGAGAATGTGATGAAAATTATGCAAAATTAGAGACTAATCACACCCCCACACTTATCTTTTTGCTCGTCCTGAGCAAAACAAAAATAAGAGAATTATTATACCACTTTCGCAGGTGACGCGATTGCACTGAGCATGTGCAACAAGCCTTTAAACCTCTAGGTTTCCCCTAAAGGAGGAGTGTTGTCTCCTGAGGGTTTTCAGCGGATTGCACCCACAAAATCTAATAAGTAAAGACAAGAAGTTAGTTGTTAGAAGATTTTTTTTTTGAAAAAGAAGTTTCAATCATCTAAGTAAAATGACCGAATGATGTAAGAATTAGGTTTAACCCTCATAAGTCCTCTTATACTTTAGCCTTCATAAAAGAAGAAACTTTGGTTTTTCTTTAAATTTAGAAAGGATCTTGTACTTCTAACTCATTCTTTTATTTTGCTTTAGATAGATATGCATAGTGTGTAAGTGTGATGTGCTTGGGATTTTTCAATTCAACCTTGAATATCATTTAATTTTATTAATATTTACTTATTATTCTTGGTTCCATTAGGCTTTCTACTTCACTTATGTAACACATATCAAACTGATGACTCCCAAACCAGATGGTCTTAGGGCACCAGGTGGAAAAATACCCTTCAGATCAAATATGCAAGTGGAGTAGGCCACGAAATCAAGATTTATTTATATATAGGATTTTTATTTTTATTTTTATTTATTTATTATTTTTTTTTAGCGTGAGTAATCATGTTTCTTGAGGCACAATTATCCAGCTTTTTTTTTTTTTTTCAGAGTTGTGTCTCTAAATCCCAAGCATGTGTGTGTGAATTATGCATATTCTACTAAGGCTAAATAAAAGGTATGAATTATTTTCCTTATCCCTCCTATCTTTTTAGTCAAACCATTCTTTCTTGTTTACTTAGGCAAAAATAAAGATTTATTACTAAGGTTCCCATAATTCCTACAATCTTTTGGTATTTTTATAAAGAGTATGAAATTTCTTTTCAATCTGAGAATTTTTTTTTTGAAAGAAGGAAGAAAGAAGAGAAAAAGAAAAAGAAAAAGTGTTAGCACCCCCCACACCTATCTAATGCATTATCCTCAATGAATGCAGATGCAAATGCAATAAATAGGGGGAAGGAATGATGTTACCGTCTTCGTGGACTCGGGCCGGCCAAGTGCAAATAGGCGAAAGAATGTACACGGGGTAAGCATATAAACAATTTTTTTTTGGTCGTTTGGTGGGGTTAGGTGTATGATGGGGCAAAAAGAGTCAGCACATTATCATTTGGAATCATCGGCTCAGTGGTCAAGAAGGGCTTCAGTCTTTGCCCATTCACTTTAAATTCCGTGTTATTTTTAGGGTTGGCAATAAGCACAACACCGTGTGGGAAAACAGTGCGCACAATGAATGGTCCCGACCAACGAGTTTTTAGATTCCCCGCGAAAATATGAAGCCTAGAGTTATACAGCTGAACCCTATCTCCCGGTGCAAAGTTTTTCCGTGTTATGATTTGGTCATGAAAAAATTTGGTCCTGCTCTTGGTGATTCGTGCATTCTCGTAAGCTTTATTCCGTATCTCCTCTAATTCTGAAATCTGCAGTTTCCTAAGTTCACCGGCCTTGCTCAAATCAAAGTTGAGTTGCTTAATTGCCCAGAGGGCCCGGTGTTCTAACTCTACTGGCAGATGACAGGCTTTGCCAAACACGATTCTATAAGGAGACATCCCCAGAACTGTCTTAAATGCGGTGCGGTAAGCCCACAATGCATCATTGAGTTTAACCGACCAATCCTTTCGGTTTTGTCCGACAGTCTTTTCCAGAATGAGCTTGATCTGTCGGTTGGTGACTTCGACCTGCCCATTTGTCTGGGGATGATACGGGGTTGATAACTTGTGATTGATGGAATATTTTCGCATTAGAGCTTCAAAAACTCTGTTGCAGAAATGTGATCCATTATCACTAATTATCGCTCTCAGGGTGCCAAACCGGGAGAAGATGTTCTCTTTGAGAAATTTGACAACAACTTTGTTGTCATTCGTCTTGGTTGGCACAGCTTCTACCCACTTAGAGACATAATCTACAGCAACCAAAATGAATTGGTTACCGAAGGAGCTGGGGAATGGCCCCATGAAATCGATACCCCAAACATCAAAGATTTCAACTTCAAGGATTGGGTTCAGGGGCATCATGTCTCTTCTAGAAATTTTCCCGATTTTCTGACAATTTGCACATGACATTCAAAAATGATATGAATCCTTGAACAAAGTGGGCCAGTAGAACTTACTTTGTAGAACCTTCTCTGCAGTCTTACGGGGACCGAAGTGTCCTCCGCATGCAAGATCATGACAAAAGCTGAGCACACTCCTCTGTTCCTCCTCGGGTATGCATCGTCTAATTATTTGGTCTGGACAATACTTAAAAAGATACGGTTCTTCCCAGAAGAAGTACCGTACTTGGGCAAAGAAGCGGTATTGGTCTTGCTTCGTCCAGTCAGCGGGTAATTGTCCCGTGGCCAGGTAATTAACGATGTCAGCATACCAGGGTTCCTTAAGAATGGCTAGGATGTGCTCATCAGGGAAATCCTCGTTGATCGGAGCTTGGATGGTTGGTGCATTCAGAATTCGTGAAAGATGATCAGCAACCACATTTTCAATACCTCGTTTATCCCGGATTTCTAAGTCAAATTCTTGAAGTAAAAGGATCCACCGAATCAGTCGGGCTTTTGCATCCTTCTTGGTCATGAGGTATTTCAGAGCCGAGTGATCCGTGAAAATCACCGTTTTCGAACCTAACAAGTAAGGCCGGAACTTCTCTAACGCAAAGACAACGGCCAAGAATTCCTTCTCAGTCGTTGTATAGTTCTGTTGGGCGTCATTCAAGGTCCTACTCGAATAGTAAATCACGTGCTGCCTATTATCGATGCGCTGTCCTAGAACAGCGCCAATAGCAGAATCAGATGCATCACACATGATTTCAAATGGCTGGGCCCAATTAGGAGCAGAAATGATAGGTGCAGAAATCAGTTCTTGCTTAAGCTTCCCCCAAGACTTGAAACATTCATCATTGAAGTCAAAGGGCACGTCCTTAGCGAGCAGGTTAGTTAAGGGCCTCGCAATTTTGCTAAAGTCCTTAATGAACCGTCAGTAGAACCCAGCATGCCCTAAAAAGGATCTATATCCTTGATGCTTTTGGGTGGTGGGAGCTTAGCAATCACTTATACCTTAGCCTTATCCACTTCTATGCCTCTCCTCAAAATCTCATGGCCCAAGACAATCCCCTGTCTCACCATAAAATGGCATTTTTCCCAGTTTAGAGTTAGGTTATTCTCAATGCATCTTTGTAGCACTAACTCTAAGTGATGAAGACATTGATCAAATGAATCTCCGTAGATGGAGAAGTCATCCATGAAAATCTCAAGAAAACGTTCCACCATATCAGAGAACAAACTAAGCATGCACCGTTGGAACGTTGCAGGAGCATTGCACAATCCAAAAGGCATGCGCCTATAAGCAAAGGTTCCGAACGGGCAGGTGAACGTCGTCTTTTCTTTGTCCTCGGCAGCAATGGGGATTTGATTGTATCCCGAGTACCCATCCAGAAAGTAATAGTACTCATGTCCAGCCAAACGCTCAAGCATTTGGTCGATGAAGGGTAGCGGGAAATGGTCTTTACGGGTAGCAGCATTCAACTTCCTATAGTCGATACAAACACGAACCTTGGTAGGCAATCTTGTTTGTACCAACTCTTTTTCCTCATTTTCTACTACCGTAAAGCCAGCCTTCTTTGGGACCGCATGAACCGGGCTAACCCATTGGCTATCAGAAATGGGATAAATGATCCCATTATCTAATAGTTTCAGAATTTCAGCCTTCACTGCCTCTTGCATGAGAGGGTTAAGCCTGCGTTGTGGGTCCCTCCTAGGGATTGCTTCATCAACTAAATGGATTCTATGTTGCACTATGGCTGGACTTATTCCCTTGATGTCCTTCATTGTCCATCCAATGACTTCCCTATGTCTTTTCAGAATAGACATTAAACTGTCCTCTTGTTGCTCAATCAGGTGGGATGCTATGATGATTGGCAAGGTATCCTTTCCGCCCAGGTAGGCGTACTTGAGATGTTCAGGCAGAGCTTTCATTGGAGGGAATCTCTGGGCTTTCGATCCTAGGATGGGGTACACTGGGGCTTGATGCCCAATCCATGCTGAATCTACGATCTGGTCTAAATTGAAATCCTCAGCCTCCAGATCAAACTCTGCCTTAGTTTTTATCTTCATGCATTCCTCATGCTCACTGGTCAGGTTTTCAATAGAATTGACCTCAAATGTCTGATCATTGACATCCTTAGGCTGTCTTCCAAGATTGAAGACATTGACTTCCTTCGTCATATCTCCAAAAGTTAATCGCATGGACCCGTTCCTACAATTGATTATGGCATTGGCTGTAGCAAGGAATGGGCGCCCTAAGATGACGGGAGTTTGAGACCTAAGATTGGACACAGGTTGGGTCTCAAGCACAATGAAGTCAACGGGGTACATGAAATCCCCGACCCGGATGAGGACGTCTGTGATTTCCCCCTTCGAGATCTTCACAGATCGTCAGCTAGCTGAATGGTGACTCGAGTTGGGCTTAGCTCACCCAACCCAAGCTGCTGGTATACTGAGAGAGGCAGCAAGTTGATACTTGCTCCTAGGTCAAGAAGCGCTCTACTGATTTCGGTCTGTCCTATGGTGCAGGAAATGGTGGGACATCCGGGATCCTTGTATTTCACCGGAATGGGACCAGACAGAATTTTGCTTATGTTAGTGGCCAAGAACACTTTCTTGGGCACATTGGTCTTTCTCTTCTTAATACACATATCCTTCAGAAATTTGGCATAAGCCGGGACTTGTTGGATAGCGTCTAGAAGTGGCACATTTAACTTGACCTGGTTGAACATCTCTAGCATTTTCTCCATGTGCATATTTTTATTGTTGTTCCTAAGCCTATTGGGAAAGGGTGCTACAGGCTTGTGAACTTGTTCAGCAGCTTGTCCTCGTCAGATGTCTGTGGAGCAGATTGGGAGGAACTAGCAGAGGTGGAGGCTTGAGTGGGATCAGGATGGACTGGACTCTTCTGTTGGTAGACCTCGTTGTCTACCTTCTTTCCAGATCTCAGTGTGTGAACATCATTACACTGGTTAATTGATGGATCCTGAACTTCATATGCTTGGTTGGAGGTTTTTGGGTTAACTAGTGGCTGACTAGGCAAAGTACCCTTAGGTCTCTCACTTAGGGAGCTAGCTAACTGGCTCATCTGCAATTCCAACCTTGATATGGCCTGTGAATGACTGTTCAGAGTTTGTCCCTGATTCTGCATAAAAGCGGCTTGGGACTTAATCTCTATGCTCTCCTCCAATTTACTGATTTTCTTTTCCATTGAGAGCCTTGAGAGGAGGAAGATGGTGCTTGACTATGAAAAGGTGGTGGAGGAGCAGGATGGTGAAAGTTGTTGAAAAAATTAGGTCTGGGAGGATTGTTTGGGGCCCAGGAGAAATTTGGGTGATTCCTCCAGCCGGGATTGTAGGTCTGCGAGTAGGGGTTGTGAAACGGCCGTGAGTAAGCCGCGTTCATGTGTTCTGGTGGCACTTGTTGGGCATAGAAAACAGGGCACTCTTCAAAGACATGATTCGGTGCCTGACAATACGAACAACCCGGATTGTGAATTGGTGGTGGGTTGATCTGGTTGACACTAGCAGGCTCTTTTGTTTCTAGAGCCTCTATCCTTCTCATCAGGGTAGCAATCTTAGCCTCGGCAGCTATGGATGATTCTAGAGATAGGAGCCCTCCTCTTGAAGCTATAGATTGTGAATTCCTAAGTTTTTCCGAGGCTGGCTCCCATTGCAGGGTTTTCTCCGCTAAATCCTCAAACAAATCCCAACCCTGATTCTCATCCTTCTGCAAGAACCCTCCCTGACACATCGTTTCTAACAGGGTCTTAGTCTGATAATCTAGACCATCATAGAGAATCTGACATTGACGCCATTTCTCCACGCCATGATGAGGGCACTGAGCGAGGAGATCTTTGAATCGCTCAAAGTATCTCCAAAATGATTCGCTCGGGTCTTGCTTAAACTGCATGATGTTCTTCCTAATGAGGGCAGTCTTGTGAATGGGGAAGAATTTCTTCAAGAAGGCCTTGACGAAATTATCCCAGGTCGTGACTGAATCTGCTGCCAAGCTGTACAACCACTTCTTAGCTAGGTCCTTTAGGGAAAAAGGGATGAAACGTAACCTAACGGCATCGTCTCCTAGCTGGGGTATACGCATCATGAGGCATACTTCTTCAAATTCCCTAACAAAGAAGTATGCGTCCTCTGTTTCTAAACCATGAAATTTGGGAAGAGTGTTAATGAATTGGGACTTTAACTCAAAATTATTACCGTTTGCTTCAGAAAGTTTTATGCAAGATGGAAGTGAAGTTCTGATCGGGTAAAATCTATCCTGAAGTGATGCCATCACCGGTTCTGGATGTAAGGGTAGAGAAGTGTTTCTTGTTAATCTGGAAGTTGACGGATCTCTCACCCACTCTTGCATACAACACACCACAACCAACGTGAAGACAACAAACAATTGAAAAAGAACTAAAAACAAACAAAAGAAAGAAAAACAACCACAAGCCTTAGTCTAAGGTACCTGGACCTAGACGACTCCTAACTGGTCGATTCTCCAGGGAAAGTTGTTGCAGGAACTCGACTACAAGCTAATCGGCCAGGAAAGGGTAAAGCTCGGGGGAGGTATCCGGGCGGAGCCACGGGCCTAATTATGCCAAACCACGGAGCTTTCGAGGCTTTACCTCTAAATCCACTTTCCTTAGACACCGATTTTACAGGAGTAAAGTTCTTACAATTTCCAACCTCGGTTAATCTCTTAGTGAGTCTGAGATGTCCCTAGGGCCAACGTCTATTGATTTTTCGTTAAGGCTTGGGAAAGTGAGTGCACTTGGAGATGGTTTTTGGACTAAGGAAGGGTGATGAAATCCCCACCTTATCTTGTTTATTTGGGTTTTGCCCTTAAAGTCAATTGTGCAAGTGTACAGTTTATTCACAACAAGGTAACACTCAAAGCGGTAAATCACTTCAGAATGTTGGTCCTATTCTATATGAATGCACACGTACCTTGTCTCCAGCACTCTTCAACAGAAATTGAAATGAATTGAAATAGACACGTGCCCTAAATGCAAAAGTCTAGTCCAAATTTTAATTAAGCAATAAATGAATTTCTGTTGAATTTATTACACATGCATATGGTGAAGCATCCAAGGAAACTAAAAATTTTGAAAGCAATTTTTTTTTTTTTAGCGGCGCTAGCAACCCTGCAAACGAGTTTGTTAGTACTTCAATCGGAAAAACTCGCTTTTACACGAATTTTTCCGAGGGCAAATGAATCCTCGCGCAATGTCCTTGGCCACTTCTTTTGCTTCCCGTGATAGTAAGCTCCTTGGTTCTTCTCCTACACACAAAAACAAATAACTATCTTTAGTTGTGAACAATAAAGCCGTTCCCTCCCCGGCAACGGCGCCAAAATTTGATCGGCAAAAAGCAAGCACTAAATAAAAGAAGGAAGTGTGGGTTGATGTTACTGCTTTTGCGATTCTTCCGTAGTAGCGAAGTGGCTATACGGGTCGTATCCACAAGGAGGGAGAGCGATGGAAGCTTGATGCGGCTTTTATGTTCAAGACGAAAGACAGTTCTTATTTCCAAATAAAGAATTGAAAAGTGAAAAGAAGTTGTTTTAAAGAATTGTTGGAAAATGTTTTGGTGGTTTGTAAAAGTGATTTTTTTCTTAGTTGTAAAAATGCATGGCTAACTTTCTACAAAGTGCTCCCACTAATTTCTAATTCTTTGAAGATAGCCTCACGATGGATCATAGGCAAACACAACCCTTGTGCATTGGAACTATTCACGTGGAAATCGAGTGAAAGTTCATCCTAAAACTTAGCCTTACACGGCAAAAACTCGGACATTCCCTTATCAAGATCCGATAGAAGGCGAGAATAAGAGAAGACTCGAGTGCACTATTGGTATCGGCAAAGTTAAAAGGAAAAGTCTCTAACTTACAATAACAAGTAAAGTATACAACTCATAAATCATCAAAACTCATTAAGCATGAAGTATAAGAAAGTAGATACTTGTAGGTAAATTAGAGTTAGAACCCTCGTCTTAAGATGCCATAGCTCTCATTTGCACAAGGCTTGTTTGGCACTATTAACTCATGCGGGTTATCAAACAAGTGTTAGAAATTAGTGGGTTAGTAGTTAGTTAGCCATGCTAAATGAAAAAGTTAGTTAGCCATAAAAGTAAAAGAAACAACAAAGTAGAAGAAGTGGAAAGAGGGGGTTACACTACAAGAAAACAAAAGAAAAGAAAAGTTAAAGAGAAGAAGTTACACTACAACAAAGTAAAAGAGAAGAAGTGGAGAAGAAAGAAGTTACACTACAACAAGTAAAAGTAAATGCAAAGACAAGTAAATGGAAAGAAGGAAGAGAAGTAGTACTTGTATTATCTTGTCACCCTTCAAATACAACACTTTACACACTCTCTCTCTTTCACTTTAATGGCTAAAACCTAAAACTAGAAGAAGAATAACAACAACAACTATAAACTAAAAACAAGATTACAAAATTTGCTTAAACTCTGATCTGCTTCACTGAAGACCCCTGGGGGGGCTTTTATAGGCACCAGGGCAAAGGGGGCCACGTGCACAGCACGTGGCCCAAAACTGAAGCGCGCGCAACGCCAAGATGGCCGCGGAAATGCGGCCAAAGCCAGGGCGTTGAGCGCCCAGTTTTGGGTAGCGTGTCGCCCAGACTGTCTTCTGACCACCTGTACTCCTGGATTTGCGATTTGACTCCCTAGGCTGACAAAATCTTCACTCTAAGGTCAATGGCTACTTGGTAGGATCTTAATCACCAATTAAATGGTGATTTAGGTCTTCTTCTTCATTTGAACACCATGGACCTAGAATCAAGGAAGCAAGGTATTATTAGCAGAGTTTATTATCAAATAAATGTGAGAATGTGATGAAAATTATGCAAAATTAGAGACTAATCAGAAACATACTCCACATATTCATGCACATCATTCACGACATACACATGCTTCTCATGTTCACACACATGACACTATATATGCTCATGTGTACACTTGTACACATTGTGGATGTATGGGCCACCTTGCAAATTTTGTTATGACAGAATACATAATTCAAATTTTGTAAATAAATTTGTTTAGATTAGAAAAGGTGCTAACCCCATGGACCCAAGAAAGTATGGGTACCAAAATCTACTCCTATTATATTTAATGTACGTGTGGGCTTTCACTTGACGTGAGAGTATTGGTGCCTTGATGGTGGATGCGATCCGAGCCTAAAAAGATCATATTTTTAGATGCATCACTTTCAAGAGATGTTTGGTGGGAGGACCACCATAGTTTGGAGATTTAGAGATTGGTTCATTGGTTTTAGTAACTATCTCTAACTCCTATTTTGTTTACATGCTTTTATATTATTGATTTTTAGCATGTCATATTTTAATGCTTATTATATTAAATGCAATGTAAATTAGACATAGTGATATACATAGATAGTCCTTTGAGACACACCCATATTCATATGGATTCACATCTTTTGTATTCTAACTATAGTTTAGCTATTGTGTATATCATAGTTCTAAAACACGTGCTTTAACCTAATGATCATATTTGTTTATGTCTTTTTACTTCATGTTTTTGATTATATGTTTAGATGAAACTTTTATTAAAACTTGTGTTTATATACTTGTACAACTAATGAGCCACATTTGTTTATTATGTGTTTGTACTTTATTGCTCATTTGTACCCATTTGATGTACTTGTTAACCTTTTTTTGATGATTCTTGTATCTTTACTTGTTTTTCCAATTTTTTGTACATGTTTTCATAAAAATGTGTTTACCTTCATGTATATATGAATTTTGTCTAAAACTAATAGATATACATGTCTATTTTAAAGTCACTTGCTTTTCATGCAATATTCTTTTATGGTCTCGTTTATATTTGGGATATGTATGTATACTTTTAGTTTTGACAAAACATACATACCTTGAAGCTTATTTAGTTTTTAATAAAAATTGAATTTCTTGAGTTTTGATGATTGTTTTTAATTTCAATTGAGCTTCAATGCCTTATTTTCATGACTTTGTTGATTACATAATTTTTGTACACTCTATATATCTTTTGTTTACTCATGATTTTTTTGAGTCTATATATATGCTTTATTGCTTTTTGAGTGTCAATTCTCGTATACATTTCATATTTCATGGATACATTTATATTTTATTCCTTTCTTGTAGGACTCATACTAGTTTTCAAAATCATCATAAAGCTAGTTTCGTTACTCTTCAATTTGGTAGTGATTTTCAAATATGTTAATATTTTGAAATCTTATTTTGAAAACTCCTACCATCTAAGGGCGGATGGTTGGGCGATCATGCCTTATATGTCTTAATGACTATCTTTTATCATGTGCATGAATAGAGTGGTAGGTATGAGATATACATGATTTCATTGAAAATTCTTTTTGGTATACTCATATTGTGTTTCTATATATGTATGGACCAAATTTCAAGTGATATTTTCATACATACATATATATGATTTTTATTGTGCTTGCTTTACAATGTCTTTACACATTTTTAAAGCACAAAAAGTTTATGCTAAGCTTGATTTAATTCTAAGTGTTTATTGGTATATCTACAAGCTTATGCATTAATTTCAATTGGTATTTTTTTGATATCAAAATGCACTTCATGTTTCACTTACAATTGGTATTAAAATGTACTTCAGTTATGAAATATACATAATTTTTAAATGAAATTCATTTTGTATACTCATAGTTCTTTGTTTATATGGATCATATATAAATTATTTTGCTCTGATACATACATATAATGTTTCTCTTGTGCTTTAAACATATATGCCATACATTTTTGGCACAAATTATTTTTTACTAAGCATGATTTATTCCTTAATGTCAATTATTTTTTAATTGGTATCATATGCAAGCTTATGCATTATATTTATTGGTATTTCATAAAGGGAAAGAAAAATTCTTGTTTTATCTTTCAATCGATTTTATTTTCAATTGGTATCTTACTCCCACATTTATGATGAAAAATACTTTATTTTAGTATATGCTAATATTTTCAATATTGGTATCAATAATCTTAATTAGTATTATTCTCAATTTAGTATCTATATTGTATAATGGTTTTAGTGTTCACCCAAAATTTTGTTTTTACTTTTAATTAGTTTGTTTCAATTGATTGTTTATTATTGGTATCAAAATTTTGTTTAAAAATATATTTTTGGTATTGTTTGATTGACTTCACCCATTTGTTGATGAGTGACAAAAGAGGGAGAAAGATTTAGGTTTATATATGCATGTTTTCATTAATTGTTTATGCGCATATATATATATATATATATATATATATATATATATATATATATATATATATATATATATATATATATATTGTTTTTGTTTGGTATCTTGAGCTACATTGCATATCTTTATATGTTTATTGATTATACATAAGTTAAGGAGAACTTCTATGAAGCTTATTCTTAATCTATGCATAGATAACCTTATAAGTTTTGTCATCATCAAAAAGGGAGAGATTGTTAGCCCAGAGGCCTTTCACCTTAGTTTTGATGACGACTAGCTTATGAAGGTTAGTTTACTAATGATCTTGTGTTTAATAAGTTTCAGATATTGATCAAGATCTTAATAGGTGATTAGCTTTAACAAAGGATTCAAAGCCAGTTTTGGAGCTAACACAAGTTGATTCAACAGCTCGCGTGTCAAGATCGCATCTAGCACTAGGGTAGAATCGAGCTCATTTGGATCGTGTTTGGATCGAGTTGGTTTGGAGAAGGAGTTCTACAAAAATACTTCAGTTTATTTAGTTTTGTTTTATTTTTAGACCTTGTGTAAGGATAGCTTAGTCTTGATATGCTCAAGTTCACGCACAAATAAGTTAAAATAGTTTTTGGTTTCGGTTTAACCGTTTTAGATTTTTCAAAGAACATATCTTTAGTTTTCATGAATAGATTTCATCTAAAGTAGTTTACATGGTTTATATATATATTGGATTTCATCCATATGCATCTATGTTTCATATTGTCCAAAAACTTATTTTGATGTATATCTAGTTCATGGTTTCAAGTTTTGTTTTAACAAAATTTAGTTTTGGATTTTATGTCAAAAATATAGATATATCTTTTATATGTGTATTGGATTCTATCCATACACAATATGCTTCAAAAGTGTTTCTGTTGACACTTAAAAAAGACAAGATTCTTATTGGTCCGAACAATGTCTAAACTTGTTGACATTTACAAAAGACAAGTGACAGACGAGCTGAAGACCAGTTTTCACCCATCTCCGAGGGACAGGGAAGCAACTTGGACTCCACTGATCCAGCAAGCAGACAGTGAACCCGGATTGTTTCTGAACAGACCTCAGCAGGTCTAAGATGTTAGCACTTAGCATCAGATGAACCCAAAGGGATAGCCTCGCCTGAGAAGCTAAAATCATCCAACTTCGCCTTGAAGCCATTCAAAGCCTCGCCAGGAAGCTAATTCATAGCTTCGCCAAAGAGAGTTAACTCCGCTTGAAGCCATACACAACTGCGCAGAAAGGGTATATAATAGCCTCGCCACAGACGACTTCTAGCTCCGCCGAAGAGTTTCTTTCGGACTTCGCCAGAAACTGCCTCCAGCTCCGCTGCGAGTTCAAGGCGGGCAGTGCTACTATTGGTCCGCTACGGTCAACCTTTGACCAATCAAATCTCCAGACGAGATCAGATCTAATCAGATCAAATCCAATTAAGATCAAATCGGAGATCAAATTCGGCAGTTGATTGCCACAATCTCTTGAATCTCTAAAACGAGTAAGAGGATCAGGAGAGATCTTTCAACAATATGGAAAGAATCAAAACAGATCAAGAAGATCAACCGACCTGCCATTTCTAGCTTCGCAGAAGCTGATCCTAGCCTCGCAGCAAGGCTACTTTCTAGATTTAAACAGATTTGATTCAATCTGTTTCCATATGTTCAAGGGACGATTATACCCTTGCTCTCCCTATAAATAGCCCATCAGGGGTACAAGGAGAGGGGCGGAAGGATATCTCCAGAAACAAAGCTTTTCTGAGACAACACGCACAAGAGGACTCCACAAGTAGAGGCTTCTTCACGACGCACCGTGCGCTCTTGAATTCAGAGACTTTTAGAGAATTCCTTCTCTAATCAGGGTGCTGATACCCTAATACCTTCTTCTCAAGGAATCTCCGGAACCAGACGAGAAGGAATTCCTAACAGAAGGCAGTTTTGAGAAGTAGCAAGAGGGTTCTACCAACCCTCTATTCTCTGATTCCCGGAACCAGGCGAGAAGGGAATCTCATCGCTCGCATCGTCAAAGGGACAAAGTGGTCGCGCACTGACCAGACTCCTATCGGCACACTTCTCCAGAATCTCTGAGGAGATCTACTTGTAATCTTTTTAAGAATACTTGTAATTTAGCTCCTCAACCCTTTTTATTTGTAAGTTTTCCCCTTTGCAAATCAATGGAAAACAAGATGGCGGCTCCGCTGGGGAATGTATTCTCCACCGTCGAGAATCAAGTGTCGCAATGTGGCGAACAGACCTTCGGGTCTAACTCTGAAATCAGAAAAGCCGGTGCAGCCAGAGCCTCTCTGGCTAAATCTTCAAGGAAAGTCTCTGCGGAGACAGAAAAGGTTCTCTGCGAACCTGCTGCGGTCCTCTGGCGCAACAAGGAAGCACGCCCGCAGCCCAAGTCCTGCACTCTCGAGAACTTGGTTATTCAGTTCGATCAAGGAAGATTTGAAGAAGTCCTCTCTGGGGGTGGCCTAATGCTTCGAGCACGGAAGCATAGAAAGGTCTCCATGGCCAAGGTTTCGAAGCAGAAACCAGAAGTAGAATTCTGCCAACACCCCTCAGCCTCGCGGGTGGCTAGTCAGGTTCCCTGCGAACCTAAGCATCCTTTGCCAAAGCAGATGTGGAGGCCTAAACAGAAGTCTCCGGCCGAAGCTGCAGGCGTAGCTATGCCAAAACCGCGCCTCTCTCGCGAAAAAAAAGACAAGATGCCTGTCTGCTCCAATCATAAAGTCAAGACGACAATCATACCGTCGCCCAATTCGAAAGCAGCAATGCCTTGTGCCAGCCTCGTTTTCACAAGCGAAGCTACTATACCACAGCATACTCACTGGGTCCACAACCGTAAGGCTAGGGCCAAAAATGTTACCTACGGCTAATCCCCTTCGCAGCGACATAGCGGATAAAACACCACAGCGTGCTCCGCTCCCCAGTTCGTCAAGCGCTAAGCTCGCATCTGTTGGTGAAGCCAGAACTAAAGCACTATGCAGTGCTAATCCCTTCTGCAGGGATAAGAAGAACGGCACGTCATCCTATTTACACTCCCAGAGGGTCTCTACGCGGGATTATTCAGGCTCCGATGGGCCTGACTTGCGGGAATTCTTGGCGAACAAGCGGAAGTTGGAGTCTTTCTGAACTGCTTTCCCCTGTTGTCAACAAAGGGGATGCCAGTTGGTGACGGTTCACTCAGCTCATTGCCGGTTACGACTAATCATCGCCACCTCTCCATACCGACAATCAGTCTTTGATCGGCTGACTGCACATGCCCCAATAAAGTATCGTAAAAGGGGCATCTCACGAGATCCAACCTCTGCATCCGTCAACATGACCGGAAGAGGACGAGAGTTACGCAGGGGAGGTCAAACATCTGACGACACCCCCTGCAGCTCCCCTGATCCAGATTACAGCCCAGGCTTAGGCGAAGTCTTAGTGCATGAAGAAGGCGTTTTCCGAACACCAGATCTAGGGTGGCGATACCCTACAGTTATGAACAATCTTTCTCTTCAACGGTCCTAGCCTCGCTAGAGCCCAGGAATCACCCCAGCCATCGGATGAAGAAGACGAAGACAGTGGGTACGCCTCTTCGGCGACAGTTAGCTCAGTGCGAACAGACAGAGCATCAGTCAATATGGCTGATAACGCTAACGACGACCTTCGTCGGCGCCTGGAAGCTCAGGAGCAAACTTTCAAAACCCAGCAAGAGGCCCTAGACAATATTCAACGGATGCTCGCTCGACTCCTCAGCAATCGGAACGACAATGATGCCGGGAGCAATCACGACGAGGAGGAACACTTCAGCAATGAGCAGCCAAAGACGGGGAAATCCAAGGAAGGCTCTTCCTTAGACGCCGAAGTCCTTAAAGACCTCCAAGCCCAAATTGCATCCCTGGCTCAGAGGGATGAGCTAAAGAAAGTAGGGGCAGTCCGTCCCTACCTATTGGAGTGGGATTCGGTGCCATATCCACCGAAGTTCAAACCACCAACGTTGCATACATATGATGGTAAAAGTTCACCAAATCAGCACATCTACTACTTTCGGTCTCAGACTGGTAATGTTATAAGCAACGACGCCATCATGGCTAGGCTGTTCATTGGCACCTTAAAGGGGGTGGCATTTGACTGGTTCCGAAGTCTCCCTCCAGGCTCTGTCAATTCCTGGATCGACCTGGAAACCCGGTTCCTCTCTCGTTTCTATGAGGACGATACCGAGGTAACCATGGACAAGCTTCTCTCCACCGTGCAAAAGAAGGGCGAATCTGTCCGTGACTACATTGAACGGTTCAGAAACTTATCCTTGATGTGCCCAGCAGGGATGCCACTACCCATGCTCTTACAGACATGCAGGCACAACTTCCTGGACCAAGTAGAAGTTCGCATGGGGGCTGTCAAGGCCCACACTTGGAAAGAATTGGTCGAACAAGCTGAGATAGCTGAAAAGTCGGCTAAAAAGTTCGAACCATCCGCCCCCAAAGGCAAATGGGGTATGAACAATAAAGGACGTAGCAACATGGCGCAGTCTTCTCAAGCCAAAGGGAAAGAGACTATGTCTGTGGAGTTATCCGGGGACGTGCAGTCGAAAGCCAAGAAGAGCGGCTTCAATAATCAGGAGTCTAAGTCCCCTCCAAAACAGTACTCCTTCAAAGACGATCAGGTGGTCACGATATTCCATCTGCTCCACAAAGGGAATAAGATGAAGCTGCCAGATGCTCGGCGTGCCAATGAGATAGGGCGCATAAATGATCCCAAATACTGTCTCTATCACAGGATGATTCACCATCCCACCGACAAATGCTATGTCCTCAAAGATAGGATTCAAGCCTGGTCGATGCCGGGGTTCTGACATTGAAGACAGATCAGAAGAAAGTCACTGCCAATATGGTGACTCTCGAATTCGGCAGTACCCAAAAGGTCACAGTTCCTGACAGGACCTATCCAGCCCCCGCGCCACGGTTGGAAGTCAAACATCCTTCGGCCATGACTCAAGATGATAAAGGTCTCGTTCCCTTGACATTGGGGACAGGGGAAGTTATGTGGATACACCCAGACCTTGTCCAAGAAGTACAACGGGGCTCAAACGAGCCCAATTCAAAGGGCAAATCTTGCAATGTCATCTCTGTCCTACCAGACGATGGCAATTTTACATCAGCTTCCCTCAGCGATTCAGAAGGGGAAAAGCTTGCTTGCACGGCGCAAGCCGATACGCCTCAACAGACGGGCACCCGATCTGAAAATTATACTTGAGGTAGTATGAAAAGTCTACTGACGAGATACAACGGCAAACGACGTCAGTACCAATGTCAGCACCCACTCCAATTCCAACCAAGGGAAAAGAGAGGCCTAAGGAGGTACGATTCGACCACGCGTTGAAGAAACCATCAGGCCAAGGGTTTGATACGCCCTTTCGGTTTGGCATATTGGCTCAACTGGCCAATATACCAGCTCGTATCACTATACACGAGCTCCTTCGCCTTTTAAAAGAGACAAGAGAAGCACTCAGGGATGTGCTAGCCAATTCAGAATCCTTTCTGACATGCATGCCTGAGGTCCCTAACGACGACGTTCAGTCTCCTTGCCCAGAATGTCGTCATACACAAAAAAAGGTGCCCGCCATTACATTCACGGCGGAAGATATGCTTCTCAAAGACAACAAGCACGATCGACCTCTGTACTACACCGGATATATAAGTTCAACGTGCATTGAAAGAATACAAGTCGATCCGGGGTCCGCACTCAGCATCATACCCAAAATTCTTCTCTACTTCCTCGGCATACCGCTGTATAGGTTGTCCGCAACCACCACTACAATATACGGTTTCAATGCCGGGAGCAATCACCCACTTGGAAAAATCCGGCTCCGTTGCAGAATCGGGAGCCTGAAGTCAGAAGTGACATGCTATGTCATTGACGCCGACACGTCATATAACCTGCTGCTAGGACGACCATGGATCCATGCCAACTGGATCGTTCCTTCTACTCTTCACCAATGCTTCAAATATGTTGAAGATGACGCGACAGTACGAATTGTCTTTGCTGAGAAACAGCCATTCAAAGGGGTGGAAAATTACTTCACCGACGCTCTCCTGTATCAAGAGGCCGGTGAAACACCTGATGAACCATTGCCAGACGATGATGAAAGTGGCAATGAGGCGAATTTAGAATCCGAAGCAGGCATGCCAGCTATTCTGATTGGTGAACCAATTATAGCATGTCTCAATAATCCCCAGTGTAATACTCCTTCAGAGGATGAAGGTGAATGGGTAATTAATGATAATATTTCTTTTGACTATCCTGTGAGTGTTGGGACGGTTAAATCCATTATAGATGGCTCTCTGCATATGCCCTTACATAAGCCGAGTGTAGCCAGCACACCCATGGAATCCGCAGAAGGAGCCGTCTTGGTGATCCTGCCATCCAAAGAAGGTCAGTTACCGATAATTTTTAGTAGAACCCAACCACGGGGACCCATGGTTGCAGATTCAAGTTCAGATTCAGACACTCCACAATTCTTCCATTACGCGCGGCCGGCGCGCCATATTATGAAGAAAATGGGATACGACCTAAAGCATGGAGAAGGCCTGAATTTTGGAAAAGGAAGGCGCGGTTTGATGCGGAACTTTGTGCCTAAAGGGAAGCCTGCAAATTACTATGATAGTACACGCAGGGGGTTGGGATATGTTACACCCACATCGTCAGCAACGGTTCAATTCAAAGACGATGAACCAATTCCATCACATTCAGCCTCCTCCTCCGAGTGGGACTCAGACGTCAGTGTGGGAATGATGTTCGAAAATCTCACTGTTAATATGACTTCAAGCAGTCAAATGGACCCCGCAGAAGCTGTTGATGAGGAACCATGGGCCCAGCATTTGGACCTCCAGTGGGAAAAGCGATTCGAGCTGCGCGAACCACCTACCGAAGATAAGGTGACGCAGGTCAACTTGGGTAGCCAAGATCATCCCAAATCCATCTTTATAAGTGAAAGCCTATAGCTTACAGAAAAGGAAGAATTGATTACACTCGTAAAGGAGTATATAGACGTCTTCGCATGGAGCTACGAAGACATGCCCGGACTTGATTCACAAGTAGCCGTGCACCGTCTAAATATCAAGCCCGACGTCAAGTCAGTCAAGCAGCAACAACGTAGGTTTCGTCCAACATTATGGAAGCTATTGAAGCCGAAGTTCACAAGCTCATTGCATGTGGCTTCATCCGGGAGGAACAACATCCAGATTGGGTAGCCAACATCGTCCCCGTCCTCAAGAAGAACGGGAAAATACGGATCTGCATCGACTACCGTGATCTCAATACGGCCTGTCCTAAAGATGAATTCCCGCTACCCATCACTGATGTCATGATCGACAACACATGTGGATTCGAAAGGATGTCTTTCATGGACGGCTTTTTAGGGTACAACCAGATTAAGATGTATCCCGACGACGAGAAGCATACTTCGTTCCGAACACCATTGGGGGTATACTGCTACACTGTAATGCCCTTCGGACTGAAGAACACCGGAGCAACCTACCAGCGAGCAATGAGTACGATCTTCCGCGATCATCTCTGAAAAACCATAGAATGCTATGTTGACGACATTGCTGTCAAAAGCCGCAGCAAAGATGACCATCTTCGCGACCTGAGAATGATGTTCTACATAATGCGGGTTCATCAATTGAAAATGAATCCGACAAAATCCTTTTTGGGAGTGTCAAGTGGCAAGTTCCTTGGGTTCATTGTCACATCAAAAGGGATTCATCTAGACCCAGACAAAGTCAAAGCCATTCAGAGCATGCATCCACCGAGGAATCTCAAAGAGCTTAGAGGCTTGCAAGGCAGGCTGGCTTATATCAGAAGATTCATTGCAAATCTCTCAGGCCGCTGTCAACCGTTCACCCGACTCATGAAAAAGGGTGCTTCCTTCATATGGGATCAAGCTTGCCAGGAAGCTTACGAAGACATCAAGAGGTACCTCACAAAGCCTCCAGTCTTAATGGCCCCTACATCAGGGAAACCATTCTTGCTTTATGTAAAAGCTATGGACTACTCTCTCGGTGCCCTCCTTGCTCAAAAGGACGACAATGGTCACGAGCAGGCTATTTATTATCTGAGCAGGACTCTGATAGGGGCAGAATCTCGCTATAATCCTATCGAGAAGGAGTGTTTAGCTCTTGTCTTTGCCGTTCAGAAGACACGACCTTATTTGGTCGGCCAAACCATACATGTCATCTCCAGAGTGAACCCATTGCGTCTCCTTATGACAAAGCCAGGATCACTGAATTCAAGATTGGCTAAATGGGCACTTCTTTTGTCTCAATACGACATGATCTTTACCCCTCAGAAGGCGGTTAAAGGTCAGGCCCTGGCAGAGTTCTTGGCTGCTCATCCAGTTCTGGAACATTCAAAACTTCACGAGGATATTCCAGATGAAGTCTTCGAGTCCAATGTAACTTCAGAGGATGAAGTGTGGCAGATGTTCTTCGATGGAGCATCACGAATAGGCCCTAAAGGCAAGATCATTGCCGGAGTGGGGGTTGTGTTATCTCCCCACAGAATCATGTCCTTCCCAGAGCATTTTCTCTGACGGAATCATGCTCCAACAATGTAGCAGAATATAATGCCCTGCTCATTGGTCTTCAGCTTGCCCATAGAATGGGGGTACGCTACCTCGAAGCTTACGGCGATTCAAAATTGATCATCAATCAAGTTAAAGGCGAATACGAAGTTCGCCACGAGGACTTGGTGCCTTATTATCACATGGCCATTGAATTGGCTGACCTATTTAATGGTTTCTACATCGGGCACGTGTCTCGATCCCAGAATACCAAGGCGGACGCTCTTGCTGCATTAGCAACAACACTAGCCTTATCAGCCGACACCGAGTATCACCTCACAGTCGCAACTCGACATCTTGTATGCTCCAAGCACATGGTAAGAACTCGAGAAGTCTATAATGTCTCCACGGATCTTGAGCCAAGAGACTGGCGCTTTCCTCTCATTGACTATGCTTTGCACGGTCTGCTTCCAGACGATCCTAAAGAAGCGGCATCAATCAGACGAAGGTCTCTCCGTTTCTACTACGATCCAACTTTGAAGACACTTTACCGTCGTTCATATGACGGTGTTCTCCTCCGTTGCTTTTCTCATTCAGAGGCACAGGAAGCGCTCAAAGAAGCGCACGACGGCATTTGTGGAGCTCATCAGCCAGGTCCGAAACTTAAAGACAGGTTGCGTAGACTTGGATATTATTGGCCAACTATGATAGCCGACGCCATCCATATACACGAAGGTGTAAAGCATGCCAGATCCATGCAGACTTCATACACCAGCCTTCGGAGTTGCTCCACCTGACTGTTGCTTCATGGCCATTTGAAGCATGGGGAATAGATGTCGTAGGACCAATCAGCCCCTCTTCGACAAAAGGTCACCGGTTCATCCTCGCAATAACCGATTACTTTTCAAAATGGGCGGAAGCTATACCATTAGCTGAAGTCAAAACCTCTAATGTGGTTAACTTCATCAAACACCATGTCATCCATCGATTTGGTGTCCCTAGGCAGATCATCCACGATAACGGTCCCCAATTCATAAGCCAAGTGTTCTATCGGTTCTGCGATAAATACCGAATTCAGAATGTGGCTTCAACTGCTTATAATCCTGCCGCCAATGGCTTGGCAGAAGCATTCAACAAAACGATCAACAAGCTACTCCAGAAGTTCATCTCCTCGAACAAGCGAGATTGGGACGAAAAGCTCGGTGAATGTCTCTGGGCCTATCGAACCACGGTTCGGACACCGACAGGCAATACGCCTTTTTCCCTGGTATATGGGTGCGAAGCAGTCATCCCATTGGAAATCCAGATGCCGTCATTGCGAGTAGCTCTGACCACTAAAATCACATCAGAAGACAATGATCGGTTACGTCTTCAAGAGCTCGAAGCCCTAGATGAGAAGCGACTTCAAGCCCAGCAACATATTAAGCTATATCAAGCTCGAATCTCAAAAGCCTTCAATAAGAAGGTCAGACAGAGAGTCTTCCAGAAAGGAGACCTGGTTTTAGCCGTCAGACGACCGACGATTATGACGCATAAGACCAAAGGCAAATTTCAGCCTAAATAGGAAGGACCGTTCGTAATAGAAACAGTCTATTCGAATGGAGCATACCGCCTTATGACTTCAGATGGCGACCTACTCATGATGCCGATCAATGGCAAGTTCTTAAAGAAGTATTATCCTTAATCAAGGATCCTTCTCATGATCAAGTTAACACTTCACCTCTGATCAAGATCTTCGTGTCCAAAGTACACACAAAGAGAGCCTTTTTCTTCCTCCAAGCGAGATAATACAACCGTAAACCAGTAGGAACCTGGTCGTGCATTGGCTGTCCCGAAGGAGAATCGAGGTTATGCATATATTAACCAGATAATCCGACATCCTTAACGATTAAGGATAGAGGAAAATGTTGGCCTGTAAGCCCAACATAAGTCCTCGACAACTCATCATGCTGAGGGGAATAGCATGGCTAGCCCAACCCAAACGGTAGTTGGTAAAGGCATATCAAACCCGTTGACAGCTGGGGATTTGCTAAAAATCCTAAGGGACCAGTTCCCATTTGATTCCCTCTCCAAAATCACTTACCAATTCTCATCCATAGAATGGTAAGACCACATATGCATTTCACTGTTACGTTAACATTAAACCTATGACAGTGATTCCCTCGTTTTTCCTCGCGAAAACGAGACCTCCAAAACCACTTACCAATTCTCATCCATAGAATGGTAAGACCACGTATGCATTCCGCTGTTACGCTAACATTAAACCTATGACAGCAATTCTCTCGTTTCTCCCCGCGAAAACGAGACCTCCAAAACCACTTACCAATTCTCATCCATAGAATGGTAAGACCACGTATGCATTTCGCTGTTACGTTAACATTAAACCTATGACAGTGATTCCCTCGTTTTTCCCCGCGAAAACAAGACCTCCAAAACCACTTACCAATTCTCATCCATAGAATGGTAAGACCACGTATGCATTCCGCTGTTACGTTAACATTAAACCTATGATAGCAATTCCCTCGTTTCTCCCTGTGAGAACGAGACCTCCAAAATCACTTACCAATTCTCATCCATAGAATGATAAGACCACATATACATTTCGCTGTTACGTTAACATTAAACTTATGACAGTGATTCTCTCGTTTCTCCTTGTGAAAGCGAGACCTTTTTCCAAATTTCATTCCAACCTTGAGCTTGGTGGCCTCTCAATCGGTTATGTCATTGCGACCTCTGAACCAGCGGACAGCCGAGTCTCAATTTTGAGCTTGTTGACATTTACAAAAGACAAGTCTCAACCCCGAGCCCTGTTGACATTTACAAAAGACAGGTCTCGATACTTGTTGACATTTACAAAAGACAAGTATTACCACCTTTGAGCTTGGTGGCATCTCAAATCGGTTATGTCATTGCGACCTCTGAACCAGCGGACAGCCGAGTCTCAATTTTGAGCTTGTTGACATTTACAAAAGACAAGTCTCAACCCCGAGCCCTGTTGACATTTACAAAAGACAGGTCTCGATACTTGTTGACATTTACAAAAGACAAGTATCACCACCTTTGAGCTTGGTGGCGTCTCAAATCGGTTATGTCATTGCGACCTCTGAACCAGCGGACAGCCGAGTCTCAATTTTGAGCTTGTTGACATTTACAAAAGACAAGTCTCAACCCCGAGCCCTGTTGACATTTACAAAAGACAGGTCTCGATACTTGTTGACATTTACAAAAGACAAGTATCACCATCTTTGAGCTTGGTGACGTCTTAAATCGGTTATGTCATTGCGACCTCTGAACCAGCAGACAGCTAGGTCTCAACCATACTTGCTGACATTTACAAAAGGCAAGTATTACACCTTTAGTCCTGTGAGGGCTAATCTTGAGATTAGTGACTTCTCAATCGGTTATGTTATTACGACCTCTGAACCAACAGACAGCTAAGTCTCAACCTCGAGCCTGTTGACATTTACAAAAGACAGGTCTTAACCATACTTGCTGACATTTACAAAAGGCAAGTATTACCCCTTTAGTCCTGTGAGGGCTAATCTTGAGATTGGTGACTTCTCAATCGGTTATGTCATTGCGACCTCTGAACCGGTAGATGGCCAAGTCTCATTATCCAATCCAACAAAGGATTATGTTCTCGAGTGGCTACAATACAACTTTGAAAGGACAATTCAGCAAGTGAAACGAGTTGGAGACTCGATAGGGAGTCAAAACAAAAGAAAGAATTTTCATTGATTCCAAAAGGATGAGATACATGAAGGCACATATACAACGACCTACAAGCGTACATTGTAAGATCTGATCCGCTCTCCAAGGGAAGCCAGCCTCGTCCTCCTGTCATCAGCAGCCTGGGCAAGCGCTTGTGACTTCAGCTCAGCCTCATTGAAATCCATTGCCTGGGCCAAACGAGCTTCGACCTCCGCCAAAGTTGCCCTCTGCGACAATCCCTGCTGCAAGAGTTCGTCACTTTGAGCCTTGAGCTGCTCAAGCCGCGCAGCTTCTTCAAGACGCACCGGTTCAGCCTTGGACAAGAGAAGGTTTCCCTTCCTAATCATCTCCTTGGCCTTCGCAATCCTATCTTCAGCATCAAGAAGAGCACTGGTGGAGGCATCGATGGCATTTCAACCTCTGCTTGCCTTGTTTCCAAGGATTTCAAATCAGAGGAAATAACCTCAGCGGCTTCTTGAGCGGCAAGACGGGCCTCATGCTTTTGAGCGACAAGGCGCGCAAATCGCTCATCAACCAAAGACTCCAAGTCCGAGCGGCTGAGACGGCGCCATTCCTCTACGTCCCTCTCGAATTGATCTACCAGGAGCTCTAAGGCAGCGGCCTAGTGGTACCCTTCAAGGTCCCGAATACTTTCAATATTGCGGAAGAGGACCACCTTCAAAGTTGAGAACGATATAGTCGAACCTTTCAAGACGAGGTCGATGCTTCGCCCTAGGCCTTTGTAAAAACTATCGACTATGTCGCCTATAAAATCATTTTCAACCTCGGCCACCTCTGGTAGACGGGCAACTTCAGAAAAGTCCACCAGCTCGGTCGATACCACCGTGGAAGGAGCAACAGGAACACTAACAGCAGTAAGACAGGCCGTTGGTGATCTCAGCGGAGTCTTCATGGAAATCAGTACACTAGCCACCGCGGAGGTAGGACTAGTGACCATCTCCTGAACAGTAGGTTCAACCACCAGGGTTGGAGAAGTAGGGCTGGTAATCACCCTCAGCTCCGCGCTTGGCAAAACTGTCGGCACCTCACTCGTTGATATAGTTGGGAGTGAAGACACCTCCGGGACTGCCGTCCCTTCAACCTCTGGTCTTTCAACCGCCTTGGGCTGATAAGAGGGCAGGTGGCCATATAGCGCATCCAACACAGCAGCATCCCCGCGGTCAAAGTGCTCATATCACCCCTGGACTCCCCAGGAAGATCAGCCGGTTCCCTTGAAGCTAATGCACCTTGAGGCGGAACACCTGCAACAAATTGTGTTTAGGCAAGACACAATAAATAGTAAAAGCCAAAAGGTCGGAACAATACCAAAAGACTTCGCCTCAAACATCTCGGCAGCCGCATCAATCTCCATGGGCTCCATCGGAAAATTCTTTGCAGAGTCAACACGAATGGTCGGCCCGCTTTCGCTTGCCGAGTCTCCCGTGGACCATCCAATAGAGCTGGACGCTATAGGACTTCCTTTCGAAGTCCCAGCGCCCGAGGGACCAATGTTGGCCGCATCACCTCCGGACTCTTCCGGGTGGGCAAAAGAACCAGCCTCAGTTCCATAAGTAAATAGGGGATCATAATATTCCCTTTGCTCTCCAGCGGCCTCAACTCCTGTATCAAGAAGCAAATAATGAGCTATCCGGAACACATAAAAGATATATTACAAAGACAAAGCTGATCTTACCTAAGTTCGGAGCAACTTCGCCAGTAGTCGGTTCAGCAACTGACGGTTCAACTACTGAGGGGACAAGAGGAGGAACCGCCACAGATGGTTCGCCCTCTACAACAACCGTAGGAGCTCGACGACAGGGTTTCTTCACCAACTGTTTCCTACGCGACCCACCTGTCCGTTTGCGCTTTAGAGGGACATCAGAACCTTCCTCCTCCACTTCTTCTACGTGTCTTGGGGGAATTGTCCCCATCACGCCGGAACCAGCTGCAAGAGTCTCGGCACCAGCCTCTGCTTTGAAGCGAGGACTTTCCGCATCCGAGGCTTCGCTGTCATCCACAGCAACGAATTCCTCCATGCCTGGGACGCGAACCCTCCTACCTTCCTTTCTCTCAGAGACTTTCCGCTTTAGCCGCTGAGAAATTAACTTCACACCAGAGCTGTTAGCCTTGAATCCAAGGGGTGTGGAGTTGGAAGTTGCGTACCACTGGCAGAAGCACAGGGTCATTAGAAGATTGGGAGTCCTCAACGGCGTACGCAGCCGCGCCCCAGTACAGCCCGCAATGAAGAATTGCCAAGCATGGGCCCCATCAATAAGGCTCCCCATGAAAGCCAGATTGAGATTCGGGTTGCCCACGTACAGTTGGTCATATCCAAACTGTCGAACAAACCGACTTGGGACATAAGGCTCCAAGTAGCAGCTATCCCCACTCCGGTATAATAGATGTGAAGGCCAGATACTGACCAGCCACTCAAAAACTCCCCGGCTCAGGGACGAATGCCCCTCCCCCGCATCTTTGAACTCTTCCCCATAGCCTGCACCCCGAATACGGGGAAAACAGCGGAAGAGACTATAGACGTCATAGCGACGTACTAATTTACGGGCCTCAGCCACGTAAGTCTTCTGCCATGAGCATCCTTCGAATCGGCTGAGGAGCGCCATTCGAACATCTTGCGGGGGGTCCTCTCCAGCTTCAATTAAAGAAGGACAATGCAGGGCGAACCACGCCATTAAGTAAGTATACGGCAGACCTATTCTGGGGTTAGGTCCGTCGCGGGGCCGAATGGTCCTCTTTCCACGCTTCGTCGTTGGTGGCCTGCAAAAAGCCTCCGTCAATGCACAAAGGCCTCTCTGGATACAGCACATCATGGCCGAAAGAAGTCCCAGAGGACGACCATGAACCAAACGAACAGCGGGCAGCAAAACATTCGGATGAACGATGTCACCCGAAGAAGACGGCACCACGCACCTCTTCAGCCAGACTGTTAAGAAACCAGCCAGAAGTGCCTCTCGGGACATCGGCCTACGAGCCTGATGATGGAAGCTTCGAAGGACATCACCCTGCTCATAGGGACCATCGTCTTCCTTCACAACTAGATCCCCTTGGAAATGCTTTTGCATCCGGTCAAAGATGTCTTCATCAGCAACTCCACAGTGAGCCGCTTCAGGAGTATTCTACATATCTGGGAACAAATAATCTCCCCAGCTCTTCAAGCTACAGGAGGTTCCCTTACTGCCCCCATGCATACTGGAGCAAATGTACAGGTGGCACATTAACTCCCTGTAGGTCTCGAACAAGGCAGGCTCCTGCTTCTCCAGAAGAGCCAATTCCGCCTCGCACGGGAAGTATTCTTCATATGGGAGAGACCCAAAAGGCAGAGCAGAGACTTCCCACATCTCATGCAAGGCCATACCCAATTCACCAACAGGGATGAAGAAAGTCCCCGAAGCTGGGCAATACAATTCAAAATGGCGTAGAAGCACGCCACATTCATCTCAATACCGTAGCAGGTCGCCCTGACGGCCTCATAGAGGTTTATCCTCTCCAGATCCTCCTCGAAATGAGCGAGGATGTATACAGTTAAATCCCTCCACCATGCCTTCGGAGGGTGAATCCAGCCTGGAGTCCTGAAGTCAGTAGCTGGGTAGTTCCCATTGACCTTACAGAATTGGTTGCCAAAGGTCAGCGCCACAGCAGGATTCTCTCCCACTGGGATCTCTCGCGACACATTCCCAGGATGTAGACCCATTATGCAATGAGGAGGCCCCGCTCTTGCGTAACCAGGAGATTGAAGCATCAATTTTCCTATGTGGACAGAGTCAGTACTCCGGCTCACGTCCCACGACATCTTCCGAGCCTGTGTCACACTCTGGAAGGAAGACAAAGAAAAATGTCGCTTGTTGGATGGAAGGTAAAACTTCTCACCATCCAACTGGAAAATCCACTGCCCTTCCCCTGCCAGTAGTTGGTGATCAGGGTCTGGTGCGGCATCCCCGAACATGAAGTCGGGCTTCCTGTAAGTTCGACGGTCGATATCTTCAAGGGGAGCCGTAGTCAAAATACTCCTCGTGGTGTATTGATCACCACCATGAATAAGCGTATCTCAGATGACAGAACTCCGCTCACTAAACAGAGAAGCCTACCCTTGAAATTGCAGGCTGATATTGCCGTCCGATCCCCTGGTCATCCCGAATAAGTTGTTTAAAGGACCAGGAGTGTAGTGCACTGCAGAAGCAAAGAAGAATTATGATTAGTTCACCAGCCAAGCGAACACAAAGACATAATTTTCACCAAGGCATAGCCTCGCCCTTTGAGCGAAGCTAGCAAGGCGATAGCTTCGACAAAGCTTAGCCTCACAGTCAAGTCCGCATTTCGCAAAAAATGTCCAAGTGTTAGCTTCGCGTCGAGAAAGCTTAAGCAGAAGGCGGTACAGCCCCGAGGACTAACTTCGTCAAAAGGGCATTATGGTCATTAATCCTTTACGGCCACGATTGAAGGGACAGATCCGTATCCTGTTGTTCAACAGGACGAAAATAGCCCCAGTGATAGCTTCGCACGGAAGCTTAAAGAAGAACTGTTCAGTTCTTAGATCCCCGTCCGAGAAAATAAGGGAAATTCGGGGAAATGGATTCCCTAACAATAACAGATCATGCTCGATCGTTCTGGATTCCTCCAAAGATAGCCAAATATCAGCTCTAATCAAAAGGGGAAGTCCCTTACCGGCAATTGGTCGTTCGATGACCGGAGGAGGAGAAAGACCCTCCGCTGCAGAAGTTGCCACTTCTTTCCCCGCTCGTCTTTTGGGCGCCATTGAAGAGCTGCGGAAGCTTTCAAACTTTTAAATGGAGAGGAAAAAAGGAAGAAGAAGAGTCGAAGGTCTCTAAAAATTTCAAGTAAAGAGAACTGCTCTCTCTCTCAGTCCGATCGGGCTTTTATAGGCCAATCAGCGCCTGAAATGATGCCTTGTAAACAGTACAGGCTGTCGTTTCAAATTAATTCAAAACGCCGCCTAAAGCGCCTTCCCGAGAAGCGCTGCTTCAGCCACTAAGGGCTAACTTCGCCACAAGTCAAAGTGCGGACTTCGCACAAGTTCATCCAGAACTTCGCCAAAAGGGTTGCTTAGCCCGCTAAAGGCACAGTTCGCCGACATGCCAGTTTCGCGCGAAGCTCATTCAAAAGGACCTTGTCCTTAACTCCGCACGAAGTTTAGCCCCGTTCTCAATGAAGGCAGGCAAAAATCAAATGAGCAGAAAATGAACTTTTATTGATTTAAAAGCAAAGGTACATTGATACTACATCAAGGTTGTGTTTCATACAACAGATTCAGTTGCTCAGCAGGATCATTTGCGCAAAAGGCATACAAGTGGTTTTATCTGCTTCCAAGCCAGACCAACTGGACACGAAAGGCCTTCCTCCTGCACAAGGCCATAATCCTTCACATAAGGACAGATGGTGCCACCAGGACAGATGGTGCCACCAGGATAAGGTCAGTGATCTCATAGGTGACGTCCGCTTTTCCGAAGTGGATCATCTCAGATAAGCGACCACCAGCCTCGCCTCAAAAGGGATCATCTCGGATAAGCGACTGCCAACAGCCTCTGGAACACGCATCAGCTGCCCCAGTTTGTTCCTCCTGCTTAAAAGTAAAGCTTCAACCAGGGAAGCATAAGGCAACTTTTCGGTCTCTTTCATCAAGTCACAAAATTGGCGAACATAGCTCACTGCAATGCAAATCAGAACAGATTAGCAGTTACACACGGGAGAAGCTGCAAAAACACAAAGTCAGATTCTTTGGGGCGAAGCAATCCGATTTCAGTTAAAGCAGAGGATAAGCCTCGCTTGCACAGCAGTGATGGGCTAGCTCAGCAAATGCCAAGTCCTAGCCTCGCCTATATGGCTAAGCCAGACTGATCCTGGGGGACACAGTCTTAGCCCCACCTATATGGCAAGACTGGTTCAACCTTGAAGAAACTAAGTCCCAAGTTCTGCCTGTGCATCAGACTTAACATGCAGTGATCTTTCTCTGATTAAGTCAAGATTATAGCTTCGTTGGAAAGTTATGCTGAAATCCTTCTCTGCAAATCAGCCAATTGCAAGACGAAGAACAAGGAAAACTAGTCCCCAAAGCAGCCGTTAAAGCTAAATTAAGGGAGATGAATTCCCTAAACTTGGTGAAGTCATTGAATGATCAAGACTTACCGGTCCTTGCCGGATAATGACCAGAGTGGGCATCCCCACTAATTAAGAGATCTGAGTATCTCTCTCAACCAAGAGAAGAGAAGAAGAACAGACCACTTCTCTTCAGAGGACCTCAAGTGTCCTATTTATAGGCCTCATGGCCTGAGCGCTGCCACCTCAAGCGTGGAAGCACGAGCGCATTCAAGGCATTTACTGCGCCTTGAGAAAAGGGACAGTTTCCCTTGGAACCGTGCAAAGGAAGAAAAGTCTCCCTCATAAAAGGCACTCATGGCGCCTTGAAGAGAGGGAATATCCTCCCTTGGAAACGCGCGAGGGAGAATATCTCCCTCGATCGGTGCGAGAGAAGAAGTAATCCTTCTCGTAACCAGCCCACGGCAGTTGGCCTCGAAAAGGCGACAGATGTTCCAGAGTGAACCTACCTAGCCGCGAAACTACCCAGACGCGAGTCTACATGATTCTTCGGCGAATCTACATCCCAAAGTAGGATTGAAAGCGAAGCTGAACTCAACCATCATGGCGACGTTCATACTCCACACACCACCAATCAAAGCAGTTCAAAGTATTTCAAAGTCTGAGCCATTGCAGACTGTCGAAAACTTTGAAGGGGGTCTTGTTGACACTTAAAAAGACAAGATTCTTATTGGTCCGAACAATGTCTAAACTTGTTGACATTTACAAAAGACAAGTGACTGACGAGCTGAAGACCAGTTTTCACCCATCTCTGAGGGACAGGGAAGCAACTTGAACTCCACTGATCCAGCAAGCAGACAGTGAACCCGGATTGTTTCTGAACAGACCTCAGCAGGTCTAAGATGCTAGCACTTAGCATCCTATGAACCCAAAGGGATAGCCTCGCCTGAGAGGCTAAAATCATCCAACTTTGCCTTGAAGCCATTCAAAGCCTCGCCAGGAAGCTAATTCATAGCTTCGCCAAAGAGAGTTAACTCCGCTTGAAGTCATACACAACTGCGCAGAAAGGGTATATAATAGCCTCGCCACAGACGACTTCTAACTCCGCCAAAGAGTTTCTTTCGGACTTCGCCAGAAACTGCCTCCAGCTCCGCTGTGAGTTCAAGGCGGGCAGCGCCACTATTGGTCCGCTACGGTCAACCTTTAACCAATCAAATCTCCGGACGAGATCAGATCTAATCAGATCAAATCCAATTAAGATCAAATCGGAGATCAAATTCGGCAATTGATTGCCACAATCTCTTGAATCTCTTAAAACGAGTAAGAGGATCAGGAGAAATCTTTCAACAATATGGAAAGAATCAAAACAGATCAAGAAGATCAACCGACCTGCCATTTCTAGCTTTGCAGAAGCTGATCCTAGCCTCGCAGCAAGGCTACTTTCCAGATTTAAACAGATTTGATTCAATCTGTTTCCATATCTTCAAGGGACGATTATACCCTTACTCTCCCTATAAATAGCCCATCAGGGGTACAAGGAGAGGGGCGGAAGGATATCTCTAGAAACAAAGCTTTTCTGAGACAACACGCACAAGAGGACTCCACAAGTAGAGGCTTCTTCACGACGCACCATGCGCTCTTGAATTCAGAGACTTTTAAAGAATTGCTTCTCTAATCAGGGTGCTGATACCCTAATACCTTCTTCTCAAGGAATCTCCGGAATCAGGCGAGAAGGAATTCCTAACAGAAGGCGGTTTTGAGAAGTAGCAAGAGGGTTCTACCAACCCTCTATTCTCTGATTCCCAGAACCAGGCGAGAAGGGAATCTCATCGCTCGCATCGTCAAAGGGACAAAGTGGTCGCGCGCTGACCAGACTCCTATCGGCACACTTCTCCAGAATCTCTGAGGAGTCTACTTGTAATCTTTTTAAGAATACTTGTAATTTAGCTCCTCAACCCTTTTTATTTGTAAGTTTTCGCCTTTGCAAATTAATGGAAAACAGTTTCTATATCATGTTTTTATATTTATACAAGTTTTGGAGAAAACAGATTTTCATTTCAAAATTAAGTTTTGAAAAATACCGTTTTTGGTTTAAAGCTAAATTTTCATATAACAAAAAGAGTTCAAATTGTTTGAAATATGTGCTAAAGTTTAGTCACACATATTTTTTCTTCAAATATTTATAAGAACTTATTTTTGTGAATTTTATGTTATTTTATGGGATTTTATAGATATTAAAAAGATCAAGTTTTCAAACCTAAAAAACCTAGCCTGAGACCTCTGGTGGTCAACCAACCGGTCGACCGAACCAGAGCTCGGTCGACCGGGCGGTCGACTGACGTGCACAGACGTGCACCACTTGCCTTGGCCTATAGGCAGGTCGACCGGCCAGAGAGTTCACGCTCTGGTTCTGGCCTCGGTCGATCGAGCGGTCGACCGCCAGGCAAATTGCCTTGGGGCGGTCAACCGGCCGGTCGACCGACTGCCTCAACAGTAAGAAATCTGACCGTTGGCCGGTCGACTGGGCGGTCGACTGACAGGTCATTTTTGACCTGACTTGGACCACAACGACTATATTTTGAATCCCCTATAAATGGGTTCCTTTGGCCAGTTATAACTAAGATTTTTTAGAGCAATTTTTCCCATTTTCTTAAGAGTTTTCAGTAAGTTTTCAAAATAAGTTTTTATGCCAAAATTCTCTTATCTTTATTTGTTTCAAAGTTTTTGAAAAATCAAAGAAAACTAATATTTGAGAATTCTAGTTTTGTTCTTCATTTCTTTATCTATCAAGATGTTTTTTCCAAGAGTTTTTCTTTGTGTTTTCTTTTTCAAAACACTTTGTTTTTCTCACACTTGAGCTATCAATTCTATACTTATCTATAGGATCTTATTTTTGTGAGAAAAATTGTTTGTGATCTTTCAAGATCACCAAAAGAGATTGTTTGTAATCTTTGTGATCACTAAGTGTATTTTCCTTCGTTTTGTGCTTAGCTAGGTGCCCACCTCTTGTGTAGAGGTTTGTATTAGAGAGGAGTTGTGTACTCTAGTGTTGAGTTGTAATTCCTCGGTGGAGGTCCCTTTGTGGAAGGTCCTGTGCGGACATAGTGAAAATCCTTCTGTGTGAAAGCGGGGACATAGAGCAGTGACTCGAACCTCGAAACATATGTCGGTATTTACATTTGATCCACTATCTCTCAACTCTATCTCTCTTTATATCTTGCATTGCTTTACATTGTTCAAATTCACATGCTAGATATTGTTTGTGTGTGCCCACACTTGTGTTCAATTAAGAGAGCTTATTAAAGCACATCAACTTTTAATTTAAAGGAATCTAGAGGAGTAGTTTCAGAGCCCTTCACGGGGAATTCGGGCTCACTCTTGGTTATACATAGTATATTTGCAATTAAGTTTTAAATTCTACATATTTGTCCTAAATTAGCAAGTACACATTTTCACCTCTCCTCTAGGTGTATTTCACCCCTCCCCTGCCTAGACCCCCTGTCCCTCTCTTGCCTTCCCCTTCCTTGCCGCTCGACCCCTTCCCCTTCACCGCCAGCTGTTCGACCAAAGAAGAATAGAATAACATCATTGTGTTATGTCCATAATGACCGAATGACAATATAATGTTCGGGCTTCACTGGCCGACAATAAATATTTGTTTGACCAGAGTTGGCTGAACAATATTGATAGAATATTAACCTTCATTTTCTATTTTTTGGACAATCATAATAAAGACTTACACTTCTTGGTGATTTGAGTGCGGCTTTAAAGTAGATGAGTCAGTATTTGCTCAATAGAATTTGCAACAGATACATTGCTTTTAATTATTGAGAATTATTCAGAAATAATCCACATGAATAGAAACCAATGCAAGAAAGATATGTATATCATTCTAAGGAAACTCAAACCGGTCTAACACAAGAAACATTATATTTATTAATTATTAAAAGTATGCCTCATCCCACTAACATATAGAATTGTTGCTATAGTGTGACTAGACATGTATAGGAGTGTTCAGCTATTACTGCCCGAGTGTTCGTCTATTACTAACTGAACATATGATTGGTGTTTGGTTGCTTTTGGTCGAACAATACAAACTTCGTTCGGCCAAAAGCAACCGAATAGAAAAATTTAAAAAAACTTGCGATTGCAAGGAGCTGCGAATGTGGGATGAGCGCGGGGAGCTGCGGGTACGGGATGAGGGAGGGGAGTTGTGGGATGAGGGGAGGGCTCATGGCAATGGTCAAGATGATAGAGAGGGCAAATCATTTGATGGGTTTATGGGTGAAAGTGAGGAGGGGACGAGGGAGATCGTTGGAGGGGAAGAGGGGAGGGGAGTGATCAGGGGAAAACTGTGCACGAAAAGTATATGTTTTGAAATCAAGAGTTAAAAGGGCGTGCTTTGGCTTCCTCGATGCTTCCGTTATAGTATAGAGGCAAAACGGGTCTAATCCACAAGGACGAGAGGCGATAGAAGCTTTCACGGTCTATTCACGTGTGTGTTAACGGTTCTTCTATATTTTAAAGAATGAAAAGAAAAGAAAACAAAGAATAGAAAGAGAATAGTACGGTCAAACACGAAGAAGTAAGAACATAGAAGAGAAGGTATCTGTGATTTTTAAGATATATCTAAAACAAAGTAGAACGGAAAGAAAATTCATGGCAACTAACTACTAATGGCTCCACTAACCAAGTCTAACCTCCTAGTGATAGTTGCCTACATGATCCTTGGCCATCACTAGTCCTTGGTTTAAGAGCGTTTCAAAGCATAACCTAAAAAATAACTTATCACATCTAAACTCAACAAACAAGTGCAAGTTATACTTAAACCATCAAAATAAAATAAGAGAAAGTATGGAATAAAGTAATGTTAGCTTGTTAGAGAGTTAGGTGTTAGAGTGTTGGAATCCATCATCATGGGCCATCAATGGCTCTTCCAAGAGAAAGACCAAGTAGAGGTTATTAGATTCATGTGGATTATCAAGTAAGAAGTTAGTAAGTTAGTGGTTAGTAGTTAGTTGCCATGAGAGAAGATTAGCTAAGTATGTAAAAGGAGTCAGAGAGAAGAAACAAGGAGAGATAAAGAGAGAAGCTTTCATAGATTGTCACCTTTTATTACAAGCACTCTTGCTTTCAACTCATATATCATTCTCTTTCCTATTACAAGATCTACAAGAAATAAAAAATACTAAGAGGAATAAGAAGAACAACAACTAACCTAAACTACCCTAAAACTACATGGAGAAGAAAACCCTAAAAACCTCCTCAAAACTCCTCTCCCCTGAGCTCTGGAAATCCCAGGGTATTTATACGCGAAAAGGGGTACCAGGGACTGTGTATGGAGCCGCGAAAATGCGGTGGCAGCGCGTGCCGCGCCGCCTGTCGGGCGCTGTCACCTCGTCCCCCATCTGTTGTACGTCCTGGTTTCTAGATATGGGCATCCGGTTTTGACAGATTCATCCTCCAAAGTCAATAGCTATATGTGTAGGCTTTAAATCACCAATAAATGAGATTTTAGGCTTCTTCTTCATTTCATGCCATGGACCTAGAAACATACAAGAGAGGTATTATTAACAAAATTTAATATTAAATAAATGTAAAGATGTTGTATGAAATATGCAATTTTAGAGACTAATCACACCCCCACACTTATCTTTTGATCGTCCCGAGCAAAACAGAAAAACTAAGAAGATTATTACACCATTTTCACATGTGACACGATTCAACTGAGCGTATGCAACAAGCCGTTAAACCTCTAAGTTTCCCTTAGAGGAGGAATTTTGTCTTTTGAGGGTTTTCAGCGGATTACACCCACAAAATCTAAAAAGAAAGAAATCAATATTAGTATTTTGAGAACGAATTCTAAATAGGGAAAGTGTTGAAATATTTTTGTGAAAATTTAAGTGATCTAAGGTCATAGGTTAACCAGAAATTATTCTACCTTAAACTAAGTCTAAATGCAAAATCTTGTTATAAATTAAATGTAAGAATTTAAATTGAATCGATTCTTTAATCTTTCATAAAACTCTTTAAAAATATGTACTTTGTGAACTGTGAAGATTTTTGGGATATTGACTCTAACTTTCATGCCATTTGTTTGTGTATATTTATTATTTTTTCTTCATTAGTTTTCTTAGGATTTTTTATTTACCCAGGTAGTGAGCCTTTAGCTGGTGACTCCCAAACCAGATAGTTTTAGGGCATCAGATGAGAAAACATCCCTCGGGCTTAAGGACTCGAGTAAATAAGGCCACAAAACTAAAGGGGATTATTTTATTTTAATCCATCGTTTTAAACGTGAATAATCATGCTCCTGAGACATAATTACCCAATTTTAATAATTGATTTTATTATCATCATTTTTTAATATTTTTATGGCATTTTCAGTCTTTGTATCAATCCCAAAAAATTATGTAAGTGTGAAGTGTATATATCTAAGGCAAAAAATTTAAGATCAAATTATCTTTCCAATCTTACTTTCTTATCCTAAAGTTTTAAAAAAGATCTATTATTTGACTTGGTTTAAAAATTCATAATTTTAGGTCTTCCTAATTCCTAAGATAATCTTAATTTTCTTAAAAATAATCAAAACTATTACTCTTATTTCAAAAAGTTTTGTAAAAAAAAAAAGTTTCTATGCAAAGAAAATCTAAAAATTTCTAAAAAGAAGTATAAAAGAAAGAAAATTTAAAACTAATTATGTTAGTAAATCCTCCCCCACACTTATCTCATGCATTGTCCTCAATGCAATGTGAATGTGTATATGCATGAAACAAAATAGGAAAGGAAAAATTACTTCAGGGTGGTGGTTCAGGTGGCGGTCTGATTGCCCACGAAATGCTGCCCAAATCATATATTATGGAATTCGTAGGAACCCACCAGTGACATCTCTAACACGATCTAGTAAAAGAATGATTGAGTGAATGGTCTTATTTAAAAATTATCCCCATCTAATTTTCAATTTTCAAAAATAATTACTGAGTCATTTTCTTCAACATCCTTATCCACAATGAAGTGTGATTTTAGAAGATGATTGATTTGGACTCAAATGGAACATGAAAAAAAACCGATTCCGACTCAGAAATTTGATTTAGATCAAGTCGAGAATCAAAAGGGGGAGTCAAAATTGGTCAAAAATGGGATCCAGACCAAAAAATTGATGTTCACACATTTTTTCCATTAATGAAGTATCAGCATAAGTATTGGTGATTCAATTTCAAGGTGTACTGGTACAGGATTCAATGTTGACTCCGAATAGAGAAAAAATCTGGTAAAGATACTAGAGTCATTATTGAATCAAAAAGTGAAATGAAATTACCAACTTGAGGTTCAAGATCACTTTCAAGCTCAAGTTCAATTTCTGGAAAAGGATAACTTGCTAAAATGTCAGATGGTTCTCAAAATTTGGGCAAGTTTAAATAGATGTAATGAAATTAAATCTTGATTTTTGTCCACGGAAGGAATGTGAATGGGTGAAATGATCGATTCAAGTTTAGGAATTATGGGAATCAAAACTGGCTCAAGAACGTTACTTAGTTTAGGTAACACTATGAGAGTCGATATTGATTCAAGGATTAGACTCGAATCGCTAAATCGAAGCTCAGGTTCGAATTCATCTTTAAGTTCAATTTCAGAAAATGGATAACTTGCCAAACTATCAAGAATTTGATTTTGGTCAAGTTCAGGTTGGTATGATGAAACTAAAGTTGGATTCCAAAATGACATGATTCTTGAGTCATATGAACATTTGATGGACATTAGAAGTCAATCATATTTTGCATTATCGCTCGGTCTCTTGCACGAATTCCATAATTTTTTCTCACAATAATTTTTCTTAGAGTGGTTCTGGAAAAGAACTATATGAATTTTGGAAATTTTGTGCATATTTTCAAATTGTTTTTGGGCCTCTATCACTTCTTCTAAACTCCTTTGCAATGATGATTTTTCTTCAATTGGTGGTTCAGGAAAAGGAGAATGTGAAGCAAAATCGGAGAATGAATATTGTGAAAATTGTGGACAGTGTGGTTGAAAATTTGACTCGGGGGAGGTGAATCCCCATGAACTCTGTGAAGAGTGAAAGTTATTTTGAAAATTATAGTCAGAGGATTAGGGATATGGGTCATATTGAGTAATCCCAATTCGATATATATGGTTGGTTCATGTTGTACATAGCCGGTTCGGAGTTATCTGAGTCAAATGAGGTCACAGTGAAATATGTATTCATATTAGGATTGAAAAATTATTATTGTCGAAATTCATTTCACAATTTACAAAAAAAAAAAAAAAGAAAACCAAACAAACAAACAAACAACAAATAAAGAAAGAGAAAAAAGAATACAAATCTATGCTAGGATTGACTTAGACCTAAACGACTCTTAACTGGTTGGATTGTCCACGGGGGGTACAATGTCGGAATCTGACCACAAGTTAATCGGCCAAATAGGGCAAGATCAGTGGGAGGTATCCGTGCCAGAGCAACGAGCCTAATTATGTCAAACCACTGTTCTTCTTCGAGGTTCGCGTCTCAATCCCCAACCTTCGACACTGATTTGACAAGAGTCAACTTCTAACAACTTCTCCCTTAGGTCAATCTCTTAAATGAGTCTGAGATGTCCTTAGGGGCCAATGTCTAGCAAGTTTTATTTAGGCTTGGGTTGTGTGAGTGGGGAGGTGATTTTGGGCTAAGGGAGGATAATGAGTTTTTCACCTTATGTTGTATTGGGTGTTGCCCTTAAATTGAATTCGTGCAAGTGTGCAATATAAATAAGAATGAACACACAAAGAGAGTAAATCACACACGTGTCTGTCCTAACTATATGCAATGCAATATGTACACCTCTGTCAAGATCACAACAACACAAGAATAAAATATAGTATATTGGAATTAAAATCGACACGTGCCTAGATGCAAATGTCTAAACCATTTAAAGCATTAAATTTCTGTATTTTAATTCTTAAATTATTATAGTGCACAAGTAATAGAAACTATAATAATACACAAGAATTTACCCAACCACACAAAAGCAAGTGTGGACTTTTGCAATGCTAAAAATTTGACCTGCACACGAAAAGCAAAGAAGAAAAGTTAACAAAAATGTGAAATCAAATCTTCCCATCCCCGGCAACAGCGCCAAAATTTGATCGGGGAAAACCGTGCACAAAAAGTGTATGTTTTGAAATCAAGAGTTAAAAGTGTGTGCTTTGCTTTCCTCGATACTTCCGTTATAGCATAGAGGCTAAACGGGTCGAATCCACAAGGATGGGAGGCAATAGAAGCTTTCACGGTCTATTCACGTGTGTGTGTGTTAATGGTTCTTCTATGTTTTAAAATAAAAAGAAAAAACAAAGAATAGAAAGAGAAGAGTACGGTGAAACACGAAGAAGTAGGAACATAGAAGAGAAGATATTTGTGATTTTTGAGATATCTAAAATAAAGTAGAACGGAAAGAAACTCATGGCTACTAACTACTAATGGCTCCACTAACCATGCTAACCTCTTAGTGATAGTTGCCTTACATGTATCCTTAGTCATCACTAGTCCTTGGTTCAGAGCGTATCAAAGCGTTACCCATAAGATAACTCATCAGATTCAAACTCAATAAACAAGTACAAGCTACACTTAAATCATCAAAACTAAATAAGAGAAAGCATGGAATAAAGTAATATTAGTTTGTTAGATAGTTAGGATGTTAGAGTGTGAGAATCCATCATCTTGAGCCATCATGGCTCTTGCAAGAGTAAGACAAAGTAGAGGCTATTAGATTCATGTGGATTATCAAGTAAGAAGTTAGCAAGTTAGTGGTAGTAGTAGTTGCCATAAGAGAAGATTAACTAAGTATGTAAAAGGAGTCAGAGAGAAGAAACAAGGAGAGATAAAGAGAGAGA